>PVJH01001087.1:0-157554 GCA_004026705.1 Nesogale talazaci
TTTTTTTTTTGCACTCTATATAACTCGGAGAGCATTTCATAACAATACAGAAATATCTCTTTGGTGCCCTATGGCTTATTGCACACTGTTGGCAGATTTGCCATTGTTTGTTTAACCAGTCTTCCACTGATGACCCTTAAAACCCAACCCACAAACTTAGAACCAATTCTTACTCATGACAACCCTACAGGACGGGGTGGAACAGCCCCTGTGGGTTTCTGAGACTGTACGTAGCTTTGCTTGTAGAAAGCTGCATCTTTCTTCTGGGGAGCAGCTAGCTGCTGGTTTCAAACTGCTCACCCTGAGGTCAGTAGTCCCATGTGTCACCACTGCACCACTTTTGTTTGCACCTCCAGATAGGACTACAATACATGTCCTTCTGCAAACACTTCATCAATCATTCGTGCAAATACACCTGCAGCATAAATCCCATGAAGCATAATTCTTGCTCGCAAGGAGTTAGGGATTGAATTATGATCCCCGAACCTATGCTGTAAATCTGAGTGCTTAAGCTTATAGATGTAATCACATTTTCTTTGTTATGCTACTGAGAACATTTCCCTTGTCCCCTGTCAGGTGTGCTTTAAGGCAATCACCTTTGAGGTGGAAAGAGGCAGATTTGGCTTAGAAGAACGCAGACACAGGAGAAGACTCACGCTGTCTGAAGACTGCAACTTGAAGGATGGCCAGTTATAGAACCTGAGAGAAGGATTTTCTTTCACCAGAACCAACAGAGAGAGAGAGAGAGAGAGAGAGAGACAGAGAGACAGACAGAGAGAGAGAGAGAGAGAGAGAGAGAGAGAGAGAGAGACTTCCCCATTCAGCTGGTGACCTGGATTCAGATGTGGAGCCTCTTCAACTGTGAGAAAATCAATGCATTTTTGTTCACAATAGCCACCTACTTGTGGAATGTGTGTTACAGCTGAAACATGACTATGACGTAGAACACATGTATTGATCATGTAGGTGAAAAGATGCGCACCGTTTGTCATAGAGACTGTTGAGTCAGCCCTTGGCTGACTGGACCCTCTCTCACCTTCAGAAACTGTGTGAGTCCGGGTAGACTAAAGAAACAAATCCATAGACACACATATGGATATATGGATACGGTTTATATATATAAGAGGAATAGACATCAAGAAAGCATCCCAACCCAGTCCAGTACAAAGTCACAAGTCTGATATTAGCTCCCATGTCTGATACCAGTCTAAAATGTCTCCTCCAGACTCACAAAGTCATAGGCCAGTGGGTGCAGAGTCCCGGCACTGGCAGGGGTCCCCTCATGGCTCCTTGCTTCCAGGGCTCAGGATCCATAAACAGCATCCAGCGGTGGTAGAAGCAACTCAGCCCTGGCAGAGGCCTCCACGTGGCTTCTCCAGCTTCAGAGGTCTGGTTCCATCAGGGTAAGGCCATGTGGCTTCTCCTTCGGCTCCCTCAGCTCCTTTGACGCTGCCACCTTGTCTTGTCCATGATTCATCGTCTCTGAGACTAACGCCCAACAACTGGGGAGATAGCTTCTCATCTTCACGAGGGAAATATTGCGAGATTTCCTAGAAGTCTCAGGAGAAAGCCATGCCCACACGGAGGCCTCATTGGCTACTCAATGGCTATCTCCAGATTAACAGGCTAGACTCCATCCCTACATCTCAATCATGAAATTAACGTAAGCACACGACCACCACAGAAACCCACAAAGAATAAAACAACAATAACTGCGAAAGGCCTCAAACTGCCCATCTTCTTCCTTTAGCTCAGCCCTGTTACTTAGACTTCATTAAAAGCAGTGTTTATAACAGATGAACCCTCAAGGACCAGTGGTGAAGTGGTGATCCTGGGAGGGTGGAGCAAAAAGTGGGGTAGAAAGGGGGAAATGATTACAAGGGTCTACATATAACCCCTTTCCTGGGTAATGGATAACAGAAAAGTGGGTGAAGGGAGACGTCAGACAGTGTAAGACATAGAAAATAATAATAATAATTTATAATTTATCAAGGGTTCATGGGAGGGGAGGGGGAAATGAGAATTAGATAACAAGGGCTCAAGTATAAAACATATGTTTTGAGAATGATGAGGGCAACAAATGTACAAATGTGCTTGACACAATGGGTGTATGTATGGTGATAAAAGTTCTAGGAGCCCCACAATGAAATGATTTTTAAAAGCACAGAATTTATTTTGCATGGAAATGATTAGACAAATGGACCAATGAACACACAAACATCAGTCTCCATAGCCTTGACAATAGACAAACTAGAAGGTCCCTGCTCGACTTAGAAGGCTCTGTTAGAGTAGGAGAAAACAGTGGAGCAAAACTCAGCATCATAAGAGACCAGGATTCCTGGTCAAAGAGAGACTAGTGGAACCCCTGAGACTATGACCCCTTGACACTCTTCAGGCCTGGCACTGAATATGCCCTCTGTGGCCCAATTTTCAGCCAAAGAATAGTCATGCCTATAAAGGGAGTAGGGATATTTGTGAGACAGATACACTTTGGAACAATGAACCATTTGAGATCAAAAGGGCCGCATTTGTTCAAGGACAAAGTTCAGAAGGATTCAGAAAGGAGGAATGGGAATGAGACATACAAGGAGGAAGGGGTATAAGTGATGGTGATACATTGTGGGGATTGCAACTCATGAGATGAAGCAAAATGTGTATGACCATTGAAGAGAAAACTGATATACTCTGTAAAATTTTACCTAATTCCCAATAAAAAATAACTAACACCAACCACAAATACAATAATGTGTGATATATTAAGTTGGCAGTTTGAAACCACCAGCCTACGCCATGGGAATTAGACAGGGCTTTCTACTCTTGTAAATAGTTAACAGTCTTGGAAACTGTGTTAGACAGGGTTCTCTAGAGAAACAAAATCAGGACACTAATAATTGTATATATCTTTATATAGATAGAAAGATATATAACATAAGAAATAAGCATTTAATTAATCTATAAAGTAACTCACTTGAATGAGACAGCTAATACGCTGGGAGTCCTTCAATTCTTGAGGGCCGTTGAGTGTCCTCTGTAGAGCATCTCAGGCTATTCGGCCACAGGCAGCGAACAGCAAGGCAAGTCACCAACAGTAAGCCAGATAACAGGGTTCAACAGTCCCCAGCTGAAGAGATGTATATTCCAGTTAGGTGGCGAAGCAGGGCTTGAACTTAGACAGCCCATGAATTAGGTGTTCCACAGGTAGTGTAGTTTGCAGATGAAGGCACAGAACAAGCAAGGCATCTGACTTTACACTAGTCGGAAGATCCAAGAGTAAGAGAAAGGCAAGACTCCTTGAGCCATTTCTATCTCTGCTCTTCAATTAATCTCACATGTGTTCATTGTCCTTGTTGGCACAACAAACCTGCCCATCACGGAAACCTATAGGGTTGTTCTGCGTCAGCATAGGCTAGATAGCAGTGAGGCATTTTTGTTTGTTGTTTTGATATTTTTTCTTTGTTTTTGTCTCTCACTGCCCTTCTACTCAGCTTTCTAGAAAGAGCCAGGAGACACAGTTCTGCACTTACTGGACTTTT
Source organism: Nesogale talazaci (assembly GCA_004026705.1). Lineage (NCBI taxonomy): Eukaryota > Metazoa > Chordata > Mammalia > Afrosoricida > Tenrecidae > Nesogale > Nesogale talazaci. Next base: position 3,534 of record PVJH01001087.1, read on the forward strand.
GTGTCACTGCACCAAAAGTCACATAGGGCTTCTTCATCGTCTTGTCCTGGGGATTATAGGGAAGTCCTTTAGTGTCTCCAATAAGCAATGTTGAGATAATCAGTAGAAGGGGTTAGGGAGGCTGGTTACACCCTTGAATGTTGTAAACACTCTTTGTTTATAATTTAAGCCAGTGGTTCAATAGTGTACAAGGACAACAGTATGATTTTAAAGTATCATGAGATCAATGGATAATAAGGGGGTTTCTCTTGGCATGATGTGAAAATCCTTGGGTTGAGCCTGAGATCTGCACTGTGGTCCAGGCCAGTGTGTCTCAAAAAACCAAACCAAACCAAACCAAACCAAACCAAACATCTCTTTTGGTCAGGTTGCTCCCAACTCTATAGGACCCTAGAGTGACCCTACAGAGTAGAACTGTCACTTAGAATTAAGAAAGCAGACTCCCACATCTTTCTCTCATGAAGCTGCTAGTGGGTCCGAACTATGGACCTCTCTATTGGTAGATGAGTGCTTATTTGTTTTATAAATCATTTTATTGGGGGATCGTACAACTCTTATCACAGTCAACACATACATCCACCGTGTCAAGCACATTTGTACATGTGTTGCCCTCATTATTCTGAAAACATTTGCTTTCTACTTGAGTCCTTGGTATCAGCTCCTCATTTCTCCCCTCTCTCCCCACTCCCTGCCCTCCATGAACCCTTGATAATTTGTTATTATTTTGTCATGTCTTACACTGTCTGATGGCTCCCTTTACCCACTTTTCTGCTGTCTGTCCCCCAGGGTGGAGGTTATCTATAGATCCTTGTAACCAGTTCCCCCTTCCTCCCTCACCTTCTCTCCTCCCTCCCCATATCACTACTCTCACCATTGGTTCTAGATCCCCTGTGGTTCCTGTTCCCAGCTGTACCACTGGACAGGTAGATGAGTGCTTAACCATGGTATCATCAGAGAGATAACTCTCACTGCCTTGAAGAGGATGCTTACTTCCAGCAACCACACAAGACAGGGTTGGGTTTCTGAAATGATAATTCTTTAAGGAGTCGAAGTCACAGTCTTTCATCTTTCTCCTGATGGTTTCAACTGCTGATCTTGCAGTTTGCAGCCTCACTCAGAACCACTATGCCACCAGGTTTCCTGCATACTTGGGATATCATTACAAACAAACAAACAAACAAACAAACAAACAAGCACAAACATCCCTCACTTCCATGGCATTGATGCCAATTTATAGCAACCCTATGGGACAGGGCAGGACTGTCCCTGTGAGTTTCTGAGGCTGCGACTCTTTACAAGAGTAAGATCGTCCCATCCTCCTTCTGCTGCGCAACCGGTGGTTTTGAACTGCTGACCTTTTGGTTAGCAACAAGGCGTGACCACTGTGCCATAAGAGTTCATACCAGGGAGATCACAAAGTTAAATTGTGGGTTTTCTCAAAGAGAGCCCTTTGTCCTCATCAGAACCTTAAGCAGACCACACAGCCCAGTCTTGTAAATGTATTTTCACTGTAGCTATTCATACCTGATGACGTAGTAGATGACGCATTGGGCCACTAAGAGACAGAGGTGTGGTTTGAACTCACCAGCTGCTCCGGGGAGAAAGATGGTGCAGTCCTGCTTCTGTCAAGATTTATGAGCTCAGAAACCTCTGGAGCAGTTCTAGTTCAACTCATGGTGTACCTGACTCTATTTCCCACCCCTGCTCCCCTCCACTCCAATATCCCCAGAAACTTTGGATGTGCTCTCATGGACACAGCAAAATGTACCCACGATGGCTGAAGTGAAGACACACGGAGTGCCCATGAGTTCATAGCTGGAGACACAGACTTCTGTGAATCAGGCACCCAGCTCCTCGGCTTCCACGCATAGCAGTGTACAGGTGTGTGGGTTGCACCCTAAGAGCCTGTCATCTCTGTGATCCGCTGATGGCATGTGCCAGCGTCAAGAGGTAAATTTACTATGCATACTTTCGAGTTCATGGCACCCTGATCCTGAACGGTTTATATAATTGTGTTACTGCTTTTTCTTTCCCTTTTCTCGTCCCTCCTTCCTTATTTTCTCCTTTCCAGGGGCAGTTGTTCTAATATATTTTGATGATATTTTTTAGTAGGTATGCATTTTGGATAATGATATAATGTTGATTTTTTCTGTGTGTACGTTTTTAATTATAGAAACAAATTATTCTATAGATTAAATTATAGATTTATCCTGCTTATCCCCCCCCCCCCGCAGCACCACCTATTAGAAGTCTCGTGCAGCCTTTTGCACCTGATGCTACTACTTCTGACGCGCCGCAGAATTCGTTCCTCTTGTGTTGACCACCTCAGCCACATTCCACATCCTGGGACGAGGAACGCGGTGTGGTGACATTGTCGCACGTGCCTGGGTCGGGCTCTGTCTCCTAATTTAGGTTCTCTTGCGACAGGGTCTGAGACACCGAGTCACTCTTACTATTTGTAAGTGTCACAGAGTTGGCTCCAGCGCATAATGACCCTGTGTAGACTGCGGGACAACACCGCGGCTTGGTCTTGCATCACCTTCACGGTTCTTCCCATATTGGAATTTATCATGACGGTGGCCACGCCCCTCTGTCTCATGGCAGGTCTTTTTTTTCACCGACCTTCTGCTTTCTCACATATGATGTCATATCCAGGGGCCGATCCTTTCTGATAATACACCCAAAACACACGATGGACTCTCATCATCCTGGTTTCTCAACCTCCTGCCTTGCTTTTCTCATGCTTTAAAAGGAGAATAGAGAACAATATACGCTTCCCTCGTCCTTAAACAAATTCTCATCATTGTTTTCATCTTTACATATGAGGCTTAGGAGGGAGAATAAATGGTTCCCTCCAGAGGATTCATTCCTTGTCTGCCTACCTCATGAATTCTCATCCTCCGAGTCCGGGCATTATTCTACAGAAACACACCTCAGCCCTAATCTACTGCTCTAATATTTATAACGACTTGGCTGCAATGCATTTTTCTGCTGCTTCTATGAATCACCTCCTGGTGCTTTTGATTTCGAAGAGCAAAATGCCACCTCGATTTCTATTCTCCACCTGAGCCCAAGGAGCAATCCCCAAGTCTCCTCACTGCCTGGGTGGTGTTTTTTGCCTCCCTGTGCCTCATGGCCTGTGCTGCCTGATATACAGCAAAAGGGACCTGTGATTTAGCGGCAGAAAAGGTTAACTCTAAATAATGATCAGAAAGCTAAAATATAGAGCCGGAATGTTGCTTTAGTTTTTATAGGTTTTAAATAATTTCACCTCCTTCCCTGAAGGATTTAGCATAATTCAATGAGAAAATTGCATTCAGATCCTGTGGGCTGTTCTGACGTGACTGAATTGCAATGAGTAGAAGATGCAGAATGTCTATCTGACAATGAACTTGAATGGGCCATAAGCTCAGGGAAGAATGACCCTGAGTACTACAGCCTGGTTTCCCCAGACTCTTGATTTCAGTTCTGGAGAGCAGACCCTGGGGTACAGCTGGAGTGAGAGGAGGCTGTTTGGATGACGCAAGGCTATGTGGAGAGAGATGACGGTGTATAAGAGAGCATGCCTTGGGTCAATGCTGCTGTTCTCATCGCTGCCAAGTTGGTCCTGACTTCCTGTGATCTCGTGGTCAATGTCCTGTACTATCTTCACGATCCTTGGTATATTTGAGCCCATTGTGGTGGCTGTTAGACCAACCCCTTTCATTTTAAAATGCGATTTCCCTCATTTTCATGGACTCTCTTCCTAATCAAACTAGCCGTCCCTTTTCTAGCAAAGTGATCCAAAGTCTTGCCATCCTTGCTTCTAGGAAGCATGCTGGTTGCCTTTGTGATAGTGCTGACTTGTTGGTTTGCTTGGTCAGCTCACAGTACATTCAGCCTAGAGAAAAGCCTGTTCTCATAGCTGCTTCAATGTTCCCAGCCCCCGTGGAGAGCTATTTGTAGATGCAGAGAGGAGGTCATACAGCTCGCATCCCTGCCATTTACAAGCTGGATGAGTTAGAATGATGTTCAGTTTTAATGAGCGGGTAACCTAACATTGGTTGAAGGTCTGTTTTCTGTAACACCAAGGTCCCAGTGTCGGTGTTCTGGGGCTAGTGCCAAGCCCAAATAGGTCAGTAGGAAGCCAGGCTCCACTCTTTAATGCATAGGCTTTATGACCATATAGTCTCTGCATCCCAAGGTTATTATTAATTCATAGAATTAAAACTTTTGGTAAAATTCTTGGTATATAGTTAAAGCTTTATGTCTTGGGCCAGTGAAACTTATAGATGAATGTATGAGAGGGCTTCCAAAAGTTCATGGGGAAAATGGAATGAAAGATAATGGAAAAATTTCACAGACTTTAAAAAGTCCCCTCATATTCTCTCTCTCTATGTATATATATATGTATATATACACACACATATGTATATATATTTATCTACATAGAACTTTTTCTTAAGGAAATGGCTACATGGTCACAAAGACTGGCAATTCCCAACTCCGTGTGTCAGATGTCAGACTTGAGGTTACTCCTAACTGACCTAACTTCAAGGTCTTGCAATCCAAGACTGGCAGGTGAGGAGGCAGCTTGTTGGTTCACAGATAGTGGAGGCTAATGTGTTCCAAGATCAGCAGACAACATGGTAGGCTGCTGGTTCAAATCTAAAGACACCAAAAATCAAATGATGAAGAGTGAGATGCAGGAGCCAGAGAGCTTTGCCAGAATATCCCTATATACTCAGTGCAGGCCACAGCCCCCTCAAGGAAACTCACTTTTTACTGATTAACTGCTCATAGAATATTTTATCATTGAAGTGATTACATTGCTTCTGATCACATCATGTGGGATGATGGCATCACAATCCATTCCTTGTCAACTTGGTACCCATACACAACTCCTTAAATCATATATCGCCTTTACATAAAGTTTATTTTGAGGTCATATTGGCATCTAATGTGATACAATGCACAAACATATGATAAAACACACTAGCCTTTCTTTCATATTGTATAAATAAATATTTGTTACATGCACATAAAGAAGAAATACATAGAGCATTTATAAATCATGTCTCTGCAACTGGTTACATGACTGTAGCTTATGGTTAAGCATTGGGCTGTGTTCCACAAAGTCAGCAGTTTGAAACCACCAGCCACTCCTCAGTAGAAAGATGGAGCTTTCTAATCTTGTAAAGGGTTACATCCTCAGAAATTCATGGGGTCAGTTTAACCCTGCATCAACTCAATGCCAATGAGTTTGGTTTGGCTTTCTTCCATCACACACTCTGTCTTCCATTTTCCTTTAGTCAACACCTAGCTGGTCATGGTTATCTGCCTGGTGGCACTTCCTACACCTTCATTTCTGAAGGGTCTGAGCCATCAAGTTTCTTCAAAGTCCCCGATCATCCAGTCAAACCACTGGTCTCACCTAATGAATCCGAGTGCAGTTCATTTTTTTTTCTCCCAAGCAACGTGAACAACAGGTGTACACTGATAGAATCTTGCCCACTGGGAGGGTTTCTGTTTTCCTTCAGGGAGATCCCAGAAGGGGCTGCGGTGTTGCTGATGTTGCATGATGCCCGTATATGATGAAGAACCATCTGCTAGTCAGGCATACGTGTTCTCTTCCTCTGTCAACTGATCATAATGAACTACCCATGAAGCCATCGGTACAGAGGAAGGGAAGAAATATAATGTGACAGCATTGGGGACCATAGGCATTTGGGCTATATCCTCATTCAAATGACTTATGCCTTCAGATTCTACTTCAACCTAATCTCATAGATACTACTTCTATTTAGTGATGAGACACTGCTGTAGATCCCCAACTTGATAACCTTGTGGGACAGACAATAGCAAGTTCATGATAGAAAGCTCAGGTCCCATGATGACTTGGTGACCAAAGTTTAGTATTCAATCAGTATGAAGGCCCAGTAACCAGCCAAAGACTCTTTCTGAAAAGTTGAATATTTATTTGCAAAGGATGACAGAGCTTTACTTTAACATCCCAATAGTCTGTGCTATGATTTATCAAAAGGGGCCTGTTAAAGATGCCAAACTGCATCTTTATGTGCAATGGACACTTCTGCATCGTTGGATCACCCAGATTATACGACCCAAGTAGTTGAATAGCTTGCGTAGCAGCCTGCACCTGTTGCAAAGCCTTTTCTTGTCCTGGGCCTCACTCATATCCAACAGGTTTTTGCATCACTTAATAAATAGGTTGAAATACCTACCCCACTAGCATTGAGTCTATTCCAGCTTATAACGGCACTATAGGGCAGAGTCCCCCACGTGTCCATCAGTTTGCCACGCTGTGGTCGTTTGTGACTTTCTCTGATGTTGGAAGCTATGTCACTGATATTTAAATGCCTGAAGGATCACCCAAAGTGAACAGGATTCAGTGGAATTTCCAGACTAAGAGCAGATAACAAAGAGGGATTAGGTTCTTCACTCCAGAGGAAGAAATCACTGAAATTCTTATGCACAGCTTCATAGCTATGCATAAGGGGTGCAGTGTTGTATCCTCTCACCTTACTTGTTTCATTTGTATGCTGAGCACCTTCACTATATGAAAAAGAATGTGGCATCAGGGTCATAGGAAGACTATTAATGATCTATGGTATGAAGATGGCACAACTTTGCTTGCTGAAAGTGAGGACTTGAAGCACTTGCTGATGAAGACCAAGGACTGTATGGATGATGACTCAGTGTAAAGAAGACCCAAATCCTCACACCTGGACCAATAGGCATGATCATGACAAATGAAGAAAAAGTGTTGTCAAGGATTTTGTATTGCTTGGTTCCACAATCAGTCTTCATGGAAGCAGCAATCAAGAAATTAAAAGACATATTGTGTGAGGTAGATCTGCTGCACAAGACCTCTTCAGAGTATTGAAGAGCAAGGGTATTACTTTGAGGACTAACCTGCAACTGACACACGCCATGGTATTTCCCATCACCTCATGTGCATATGAAAATTGGGCATTGACCAAGGAAGACAAAAAAGAATCAATATATTTGAATGGTGGTGCTAGAGAAGAATATGGAAAGTACCATGGACTGCTAAAAGGACAGACTGATTTGTGTTGGAAGATGCAAGCCCAGATTGCTTCTTAGGAACAGCAACAGTAACAGGGTAGTCAACTTACCCTTTTGGGTTTACAAGGATGGAGATCTTTATAAAAGCAGACAACCTTATCTTTTTCCTTTGGAGCAGCTGCTGTGTTTGAATTGCTTACCTTGTGATTAGCAGTCCAATTCATAATCAACTGCACCACCTGGACTCTTTTGAACTTGATTAGCACACCCTCTCCTGAATCCAGCCTGAACCCCTGCAGCTCCCTGTGAGTGTACTGGTGCAACCACTGTTGGATGTTTTCAGCAAAATTTTAGTTGCATGTGATATTAATGATATTGATCTATAATTAGAGCATTCTGTTGGGTCACCTTTCTTTGAAATGGCTACAAATATGGATCTCTTCCAGTCAGTCGGCCAACTGTTTTCTAAATTTCCTGGCACAGAGGAGTGAATGCTTCCAGTACTTAATCAGCTTTTTGAAACATTTTAATTATCATTCCATCATTTCTTGGAGCCTTGTTTTTGGCTAATTCTCTTTGTTCAGCTTGAACACCTCCCTTCAGTACTGTGTTAGTGTGGGTAGACTAGAGAAACAAATTCATAGACATGTATATGGATATAAGGGAAAGGTTTATATACAAGAGGAATGGAACATTGAGAAAACATCCCAACTCAGTGCAGTCCAAGGTCATAAGTCTAATATTAGCCCGTATGTCTGATACCAGTCTATAAAGTCTCCTTCCAACTCATGAAGTCACAGGCCAATGGGTGCAGAGTCTTGTGTATCCAGCTGAGGTAGGGACATCCCGGCGCTGGCAGGGGTCTCTCTGTGGCTTCTATGGCCCCGGAGGTCTGGTTCCATCAGGGCAAGCCCATGTGACTTCTCCTCCAGCTTCTCCATTCTCCAGGAATCAGGATCGATCAGTATGCTGTCATCTCGTCTTGTCAGGAGTTTGTCATCTTGAGAATCAAGTCCCTCTTCTCCAATTGGGAAATACCACGAGACTTCCCAGAATTCTCAGGAGAAAATCATGCACACACAGAGGCCTCATTGGCTACTCATTGGCTATCTGCAGATTAACAGGCTAGACTCTACCCCTACATCCCATCATGAAATTGACATCACAAATACATGACCGCCACAAGTACCCTGGGCTCTTTCTCATCCACTACCTGTTAAAATGATCAAATACTGACTAATTCTTTTTAGTATAGTGATTCTGTGTATTATTTCCATCTTCTTCTGATGCTCCCTGCATTGGTCAATATTTTTTCCATAGACTCTTTCCATATTGCAACTCAAGAGTTGAGTTTTTTTCTTGAGTCTTTCAATTTCAGACATGCTGAGCATGTTCTTCCTTTTTAGTTTTCTAGCTCTAGGTCTTTGAACATTTCACAATAATATTGGATTTTGTCTTCTTTAATTTTCCTTAGAAAATTTCAGCTCAGCTCTTTGGCTTAATCATTTCTTTCATTTGTTTTAGGTACACTGTGATAAAGAGCAATTTTTAGAGTCTTTACTGACATCTACTTTGATCTCTTCTTTCTTTCCTGTCTTTTTAATGATCTTTTGCTTTCTTCACAAATGAAGTTCTTGATATTATTCCACAGGTCATCAGGTCTTCTGTCATTAGTGTTCAAAGTATCAAACCTGTTCTTGAGATGGTCTCAATATTCAGGTGCATTGACTCAAGGTCATATTTTAACTCTTATGAATGTGTGTTAATTTTATTCAGCTTCAACCTGAATTTATAAATGATCAATTGATTGTGTTTCACAGTTAGCTGTTTGAGTTTCTCCATAATCTCTTCTATGGGTATAGTCAATTTGATTTCTGTGTATTCTATCTGGAGAACTCCTTGTATATAGTTCCTTTTTGTGTTGTTGAAAAAAGACATTTTTTGTTTTTGTTTTTGTGGGCATCACTGCCTCTGGTGGTCCTGGGCGCTACCCAGCCGCCGCTGGATTTGAACCGCCAAGCCTGCGGGCTGCAGTTCCGCACTCAACCACTTACGCCACTGGGGCTCAGCCCGAAAAAAGACATTTTTAATGAAGAAATTGTTGGTCTTGCAAAATTCTATCATGTGATCTCTGACTTGGTTTCTATCACCAACATCATATTTTCCAACTACTGTTCTTTCTTCTTTATTTTCAACCAGATTATAGAAGGTGCATTCATTTGCTCAAACAAGGAAACCACATCTGGAATAGCAGCTCCAATGACGTCGCCACCTGGTTGAGCTTATGAAAATTCACTATCATTCTCCAAGATCCATCAATGTTTTTGCACCGGCCAAGTAAGTTAGACTCACTGCCGGTCAGTTGATTCTGACTCATAGTGACTTAGTAGGACAGGATAGAACTTCCTTTGCAAGTTTTTGAGACTGTAACTTTTTGTGGGAGTAGAAAGCTCCCCCTTTCTCCTGTGGAGTGATTCGTTCTTTTAAATGGTTGACTTTGTAGGTAGAAGCCCAATAGATGAATTAAGTCAGAGTTTCATAGAAATCATCAGTCCTGCCCTCTCCAAGTTCTTGGTGGTGGCATTCACCTCTGTAATTTCTCTAGGAATTCAGTATTGCTTTTGGTTTACTATTTTTCCAAACAAAGGGAGTTCTAATAGTTTTTACCTAGCATTTCCTACCATAACAGTCTTTAATTACTCCACATGTCAAACATTTAATGTGTGGTTCTGCCAGTTGCTGAATATATCTATTCCAATGATACATTCTGGAACTATAGGATTATCACTACAGGATAAATTTGAGGAGCCCCCCATATCCACTGTGAGATGGACATCAGCTAACACTTAATAATCCCACCTCTATATGCCCTTATTTTGATTGGTGGGTCACATCAGTGTTTTGAATCTCCTGGAAGTAATGTCAAGTCAGAGCCCATGTCCTGTCATAGCTCCACAATCTGATTATTTTCTTCTATCTAATGAACAATCACCTTTGAAAAGGCCATATGTCCCTTCCGGGGGAAAAAGTTAAATCTTGACAGTATAAATCCTGCCAATGTATTGTGATTCTTCCTCAAGAGACCCTGGTCTCCTTTTTATCGAAAGTGCTGTGGGTCTGTAAGCAGGCTTAAGTTTTGCATTGATTAAAGGACTATAATTATTGTGGTGATTCAAGGCAGATGATTTCTCATTTGACTAAGAATTCTTGTTGTTGTACAGATCAAGTATACATCTAGTAGATTTCCATTTCATTTTTCTCCCTAAATGGCCAATCCCATAATCCAATATGAATCAGACTATCCTAATTATTGCTTTGATTCTGTTGTCTATCATAGCACCTATACCCTTCTTGTTTTTGCTGATCAAATGCTGTCACTTGCCCCTTACCACCACAACGTCTAATCAGGTCTTTTGGAGTCAGGGATGCTTCCACCTTCAAGTTTGGTTTACATAAAGTAGAAATCTTAGCAGTCTTCAAGGATGCTGGGACTTCCTTCATAAGCCCTCCTCCCCATATTTGTGGTAAAGGGTATGCATGCCTTCTTGTTAGAGCCTCGTACATGAGTATGAGTCTAAGCCGACAAATCCTCTCTAACATACCAATTTCTCTAAGCCATTGGATACCTTATGTTACAGTATACTAAAACAGTTCTAGTACTTCAGTTTGATTTAGTGTAGCCCACTACATAATCCATGCTTCAGTGAACCAAGCAAATACACGATTAGACCCTTTTCTAATCCCTGGAGCTAAAACATTGACTGGAGAATTTGTGCTCAGTGGGCCCATATTAATAAACTCAGACTGATCCAACTCTATCTTCCTTGTACCTATTTCCCGTTCCCCAAGTGGCCATCACACATATATATATTCTGCATGTTTCTGCTTGTATATATTAGAAAAATCAAGCAGTTTGTTGGAGTGTATCAGATCTTTTTCTGGGTCACACATTGTAATTCACCTTTTGGAGCTCGCTGGGATTTGAATCTAGTTATAATTTAGAAGCAAAAATTGATTCCTGGGAACATTAAGTAATGTCTTGTAAAGCATCTGTCCAGACAGTACGCTAGGGCACAGGTCGGCAGACTGTGGCTCGCGAGCCATCTGCGGTTCTTTCCGTGTGACCGTGTGGTTCTGAAGTCACGTTGAAAACATTTGAAGGTTATTGTTTCAGATCACAGTGATTTCACTTGCTTGGAAAACATATTTTTTTCAATTATTTTATTGGGGGCTCTTATGGCTCTTATAACATTCAACGCATCATTTGTATCAAGCATATTTGTACACATATGGCCGTATTCATTTCAAAATACTTGCTTGGAAAACATATTTAAGGCTCTTGAATTATTTTAAAGTTGTTAGGAGTGACAGGATTGACTCTTCTGCCTCAAGAGTTTGCCAACTCCTGCCTCAGACAAAGACTCATAAGGCAGCAAACAAGAACAGCAGCCTGTCCCTCCCAAACTCACCGCCATTGAGTCACTTCTGATTCATCATGACCCTACATCCGTGTTTCTTAACCTGTGGGTTGTGACCCCTTTGGGGGGCCAAATGACCATTGCACAGGGGTCATCTGATTCATAACAGTTGCAAAATTACAGCTATGAAGAAGTAACAAAATCATTTTATGTTTGGGGGGTCAGCACACCCTGAGGAACTGTATGAAAGTGTTGTGGCATTAGGAAAGTTGAGAACCACTACCCTAAAGGATAAGGTAGAACTGCCCCTTTCAGTTTCTGAGACTGTAACTCTTCATGGGAGTCTAAAGCCTCAACTTTCTCTCACAGAACAGTTGGTGGTTTTGAACTGCTGATCTTGAAGTCAGCAGTCCAACACCTAACCACTGTGCTACCTGGGTTCCTTCATGACTGGGTTAATCTTAGCAGGTGAATGAATGATGGTTCCTTCTGGTGGCAGGAGTAATTCAATGGAGTTTATGGGCTCAATGTCTCCAGTTTTCTGATCATATGCAGCTATGCCCCCTTCCTAATATTTAGAATCTCATTTCTTCCCAGTCAGTTTACCAACAAAATAGAATTACAACACAGCCATTCTTAGACTAGGTCTTTGGGGTTAGTTTTCAGCAATATCACTTTAATTGCCACAGGAAATAAGACATCCTTTTAGTGCACAATAGCAATATTGAGGTCTTTTAGGCTATACAAGCATAAATAGCATGACTAACCTTATCCTTCCTATTCTAAAATTGAAGAAATGCATTAGACATATGATAACCCAAAGTCTTGTTTCTCACTGATGCATGATACTTTGGGCATGTATCTGCCACCTCATGCCATGGATTAGTAATTGTCTCTTTGTAAATGGAGACAAGACCATCGGTTCCTTTAGACTAGCAAGATTTGAGATCCAATTTAGAAAATTCCCAATTACAATTTTGTCTCTCTAGGATCATTCTTGGGTACCATCTGTCTTAGGATGAACAATGTTTAAAAGTTAATAAACATTTAATCTTACTTTAACTTTATATTTACTGAACTTCCTTGAAGTTCTCTTTATAGAGGCAAAGAGGTTTACTTCAAGAAACTGACTCATGTGACACTACGATTTGGCCTTTTGGAAGCTTCCTTTTACTCACTTAGTTGCAGGCACTGAAACATCCAAAGGAGTCAGTTCAAGTTCAAAGACACTAAGACCAAATGAAGCTAACCAAGACACAATATCAATATTGCATAAAAAGACAGAACTGTCTGATGGAATGTTCATATGTAATGGACGCAGGCCTGAGGGAACTCCCTTTCAACTGATTGGCTGGTCATACCATATTTCACTATACTGATTGAATCTGTATGCTCAACAAAAAATCAGGGAAGCTCTATTTTATGAAGAAGACTATGATATCAGGATTGACAGAAGGTTTATTAGCAACTTGCAATACCTTGATGACTCAACCTTACTGGCTGCAAGTGAAGAGGACTCAAAGTACTTACAGATGAAGATCACGAATTGCTGCCTCCAATCCTCACAGCCTAAACAATAGGTAATATCAGGACAAAGACAGAAAAGATTGAAGTTGTCAGTGATTTTATTTTATCGGACCCACAATCAATGGGTCCAATAGAAGCAGCAGTTAAGAGATCAAATGGTAACTCACATTGTGCAAATCTAGTGCACAAGAACAGTAGTTCTCAGCCTGTGGGTCACAACAACCCCTTTGGGGGTCCAGCGACCCTTTCACAGGGGTTGCCCAATTCATAACAGAAGCAAAATTACAGTGGTGCAGTAGCCATAAAAATAATTTTAGAGCTGGGGGGTGAGGTCACCATAATATGAGAAACTGTATTACAACCAGGGCATCAGGGAGGTTGAGAGCCACTGCTCTAGAGAGTGATGAAGAGCAAGGAGGTTACTTTGAGGATGAAGGCATGCCTGATCCAAGCCATGATACTGTCAATTGTCTCATGTGCATGTGAAAGTTGGACATTGAATAAGGAAGATCAAGAAGAAGCTATGCACTGGAATTATGACGCTGGAAAAGAATATTGAGAGCACAACGGGCTTCCCAAAGAATGAACAGATCTGTCTTGGGAAAAGTACACCCAGGATGCTCCTTAGAAGCGAGGATAGTGATTGTCTGTGCACATTATCATGAGGGACTGGAGGCACAGCAAAAAAGAGGAAGGCCCTTGGCAAGATGGGTTGACATATTGTCTGCAACAGTGGGCTCAACATAAGGACAATTGTGAGGATGAGCAGAACCGGGCAGGGTTTCATTCCGTTTACATAATGTCTATGATTCAGAATCACTCAAAGGCACCTAACAGCAACAAGGGCACCTTTTATCATGGATGTGGTTGCATAATGTCAGACCTCATCATGGGGGATGTCTACATTATTACATAACTTTCAAGCTATCTCATCACTGCTGAACCCTGAGAATCATGGCCCATTCAAGTTGACACTATCTTAAATATAAAACAGTGTATTAATGCTTTGTTAATCAAGGGGCCTGTCTTAATTTGATTTTCTGCTAAATGCTGGACCGGGAAAGCCATCTTTCATTATTAATAAGTAGAGATCTCCCTCATCATTTTAAACAGATGGATTTAGCCTTGTGTTCAACTGACTCCTTTTTGTTAGCCATATAGGTTATTTTTAGATTTTTGTCATTACATATAGCAATTCAATCATTTCCTATGACAAATTCCCAGAAGTGTAATTACTGAAACAGTGTCTGTAGTATGTGTATATGTACGTATGTATATGCGCACATGCACATAACCATGTTGGTGTTAAGAAACGGCAATGACTCTTGCATAAGGTATACATGGGGCATTCTCCTATTTGACCTACCAGCTTGGTGTTCAGGTTGAGACCCTGAAGGGAGTTCTTTCTGCTCTCTTGGCATGCAAAGGCTGATGTTGACTTCATTGCGAGCAGCGCTCAGGCTTCTAGGTTCTTTGGGAGAGTGTTCACCTTCCATGCAGGCCACCTGGGTTTGATTCCTAACCAAGGAACCTTGAGGGCAGCGATCACTCACCTGTCTGTTCGCGGAGGCTTGTGTGTTGCTACCATGCTGCACAGGTTTCAGTAAGGCTTTGAGATGATGACAGATTAAGAAGAAAGGCATGGTGATCTAACTTTGAAAATCAGCCAAGGGAAACCCCATGGTTCCCAACAAACCACAGGGAGGGTGTAGAACTGGACAGCCTTTTGTGCTATTGTTTATGGGGCTGCCTTAAGCAAGGACCAACTCCATTTATGGAGCCCATTAATTATAATAGCAACCATTGCTCCATGTACTGAGGTCTTGGAATAAAGTGCAGTTGGCCCCTGGCCCTTCTCTCTCTCCAAACTAACTAGAAGAGGAGTCACCTGCTGGTCTCGGGAATTGGATCCACTTGACTTTTCTGAGCCAACTTATTAGAAAGTCAGGTGATTCAAGTCAGTAGAAAAGTCTTCTTCAGAAGGCAACATTAAAATAGCAATGGGAAACAAAAATCCCCGCTGCCCTTGAGTGGATTCAGACTCACAGTTTCCCCATATAGATTTTCTGAGACTTTGTGGAGCAGGCTGTTTTTCTACTGCAGAGTAACTTGTGGGTTTGGACCCCTACCTTGTGCTTAGTATTCCAACACTTGCCCAACTGTACCCACTTACTGAGTGCTTATTTTGTGTTGGACATTTGTTGAGTACTTTGCATACACAAGAGTTTAGAAAGTAGGTTATTCCAGCTTTCAGATGAAGAAACTGGATGCTGGTATGGTAAAGTGATTTGTTCAAAGCCATAGAGGTGGATCTTTGAATGCAAAGATGTGTTCTTAATCCTCATGTTCCATCACTGCTATTTCTAGGTGACCATCTAAAGCAGTGATTCTCAATCTTCCTAATGCCACAACCCTTTAAGACAGTATCTCATGCTGTGGTGACACACACACCCTCCCAGACCATAAAATTATTTTCATTACTATGCCCTAACTATGATTTTGATACTGTTATGAATCAGGTGACCCCTGTGAAAGGGTAATTAGATCCCCACATGTTGCAAACTACTGATCTAAAACCTTACTGGACCATAAGCCTTATCTCCATTGTTTCATGCATTTAAGGGAAGAGTGTGAACCTTTGGCATTGCCTGATCATTTAATGTGGGTATGCTCTTGCCTCTTCCCTACAGACTTTACATGACATTTTTTGCTAGACTTCCTCAAGGGAAGACTGGTATTTAATCTTCACAAGCTTGAAAGGTATATTGTTGGACATTTCCTTCTGCCAAATGAAGCCTCTTGTGTACCATGTAGAATATAAATCTTGGGGGACATAGCTGAATTGCAAGAACTCATTCTTCCTTGTAGATATGCCTCAGGATCTAATATCTCAGAACTAAAGGGGCTTCAATCAACTGGAACTTGCCAATGCCCCAATAATCTGTCCACCTCCTGTTGTTGGCTAACACAGTGACAATGTTTATCATGAAAGCTTGGAGATGCTTCATAGCATATGTCATTATAAAAAGCAAAATATATGTGCTTACTGAAAATACTGGTCCCAGTATGAAGCAGATAATTTGCTTTGAATTACTAATGTTGAGTGGTTCAAACCCACACATCGGTCCTGTTGAGCAAGGCACTGGCAGTTTGCGTCTATAAAAAATCTCAGCCAAGAAAACCCATGTGAAATAGTTCCACTCTGTAATATAAGGAATTTCCACGAGTCAGAATCAGCCTGAGAGCAATTTCATTTTTCCCTCCCCCCTCTCCTCCCCACTCAGCTCTTCTCCACCCCCCCTTTTTGAGTGCAATTTAACTGATAATAAAATGATAAGACTATTTTGTGGTAGAGATAATCAGTTGCCTTTCAAAAAAGAATGCAGGTTCCCTTTTGCATAATCTAGCCTTGTTGCTGGGGAGCACATAGTTCATTCCTCTTGTTCCCAGAGATTCACCAATGCACAAAGGGGGCCATTAACACTTGCTCTTTGTTGATCCAAGATTTGGATCACCAGAAAGATATGACTTAAACACAGGTAGTGGATAGAAAACAATAGTTGGCTCACATGTTGAGACACAGAAAAAGGTTAGTGTTGGTACTTTAGAGACATAAATCCAGTGATGCTTATATGTAGGAAGAAATTTATACCCAGGACTGGCTTACACAGTTGTGGAGGCAGGTAAGTCTAATTGAGTTCAAGTCTGCAAGTCAGATGTCAATCAGGGGCTTCTCCTGACTCCTGTAGCTGTGGAAGCTAATGAACAGGAAACAGGATGACAAAGCAGAAGGGCTGCAGGTTGGTGGAAGCAGAGGTAAATGAATCTGTGGTTGGCCAAATGAATCAGAAGCCAGCAGTTACTGATGGCTCTTGGGATTGACAGTTGATGAAACAGGAGTCAATGATCCAGACATAGAGTCTAGATCCAGCAGAAGGCAAAAGGGTAAGCACTTTCTGCTTTGCTCCAAGTTTCTCTCATACAAAAGGTCATTCCTCCCAGGCGAAGCTATTGTTTGGGACCTGAGTGATGGGTTGGGCTCTGTCTTTACCCAGGAGTGTCCGGTGGATATAAATGCTGACAATTGCAGTCACTTTTAACAGTGGACACCAATCCCCCGTGACCAGAGGTGACTGCAGCAGCCCATTCAGGAGTGACGGTTTGCATTCAACCATCTTGTGCTGCAGAAGAGAGTTTCCTGTTCCTTCCCCACCAGGAACAATTATAGAAATGCAGTTGACCAGCTTCTATGTGACATACCTGCATAAGTAGAAGGAGAGTTTCCTGTGTAGCCAGTAGAGGGGGAGTGTTTATGCATTAAGAAGGGGAAAAAACTTGGATTAGTGAGACGCAGACCAAGAGAGCTTCTATTTCCAGTCTTTGTTTTTGGGAGATGCACCAGACTCAAGTCTCTGATTATGAGGTCCACTGAAGAGGTGACAGTGCTATGGCAGATCATCCTCTTAACAACACCAATCCTGCATGCAGTGCTAGATCAGAGAGGGGGTGTCCTGAGCAGGCTGGTGAGAGCCAGACCTGCCACTTGTACAAAACCCACTGGAACACAGACTCTTTCCAAAAGGGTTACTGAGGAGGGAGGAAGAAAACCTAGAGATACTAAAAACTCTATTTTGAGGGAGAGATGTTGTCTGAGAAGGATGATAGAAGTTCCTGACACTATCCTCTCGTCTCTAGATACAGCCGTGCTTGAAGCCAGACTTTAACATTATGCAAGGGTTCGTAGTCTGCCAAGATGATTTGCTGGGCCACAGTCTTGCAAAGGGATTTGACATTTTATTAAGCCAAACAGGCGCTTGTGGACTGGTCAGTTTGTGATCTTAGTAGGAGGATGAGGCTTATCAAAGAGCCAATCCCACCGAGGATCAGAAGTTCCTCACTATCTTCACGAAGAAGAAACTGGCGCTGAACTTGACATTTGAACCTGATATTCCTATGCTAAGAACCTTCTACATGTGGGGATTTTGCAGATGGCACAAGGCAGTATGAGATGGTACAAGATGTTCCAGCACCAGGAGGCTGGAGGGAGACGGCTCCACTGGGATTCCTGACTCATGGAGGGAGATGCTGCAGGTGGCTCATCAGTACATGGAGTAAGAGAGCTTCGTGCCCGTGATGTGGAGGCTTGCTGGGAGAGTGCCTCTGGACACTGGGAAGAAGAGCCCCAAAGAGGTTTAGCATTTGCTTGACCATGGGTCCAGGGCAGAGGCTAGCCCCATGGAGGGACCAGCAGCAGAGGCCCATGCCTGGGCATGGCTGAGATAGAGCTGGGAGTTGACTTAGTTGAATACTACCTTAATTGAAAAACGACATCCTTGAGGTTTTTTTTTTCCCCTGTTACTTCTAAGTTGATCTTGATCATCCTGCTGAGCTCCATAATTCTCAGGCTGGTCCTGGTGACCATTGCAAGGAATTCTCGAACCCAACAGAAAAGTGCAGTGGTGTGTGGAGGGTGGTTGGGTTTGGAAGTGATTTAAAAAAGTTGGAGGAGACAGGTATAGCTTCCCTCTACCTCTTAGGGATCACCTGTGGACCGCTGTCTATGCTCATCAGCCCCGAGACTGAGATGACTTCAGAGCCTGCTAGCTTACAGGGACCAGCTCAATGGCAGCCAGATGAGAGAGCAAGAATAGTCCACCACCACATAGGAGACCTTGTAGAAGTTCTCAGGGCTGCTCAGGCAGACAGCGGGGGTTGACGGTTCAACAATTATCATATGTTCAGGACAATGACTAACCAACCTGGGGGATTTGTTAAGAGGAGAAGAGTCCCCCAAGTACACAGCATTTCTCTTCGGAGTCTCCAGACCTGGGCTGTGTGTGTGTGTGTGTGTGTGTGTGTGTGTGTGTCTAGGGAGGGGTACCTCTCACCTCCACTCAGTTGGGGAGCTTGTCTGGCTGCAAACAAGGAGTCCCTCAGTGAGAAGAAAAGCCAAGGGCAGTCTGACATGATTCACTGCTGCTCCCCGGGGCTTTCAGAATGGTCCTCTTTAAAAGAAACCAATTTATTTTTTATTCAAAATCCATACGAAACAATTGAACAATAAAACTGTCAGCCTCACTGTCTCTTTCAGTGCATAGGCTTGATCACCGCTGAAATGAAGCCTACCCCTCCCCTTCCCCCTCTCCCTCGGCTCTTCTTTCTGCCCCCTCCCCCTCCAGCCCTTGGTCCCCAAAGATATTATTTTGGAGTGCCAGCTGCTTCCCAAGGCCCGTGCTAAGTTCAGATTTGACCTCCACCTATAATTTCCTCCTTAGATTTATCCTCGAAGGAGTTTCTGGGTTCTAAACGTGGCTCTTGTCCTTCAGAGCGGTTTCCAACCTGCAGATTTAAACACAAGGACCCTAGGTTTGGAAGCCAAAGAGCTCCTTGGTGAGGTCAGAAGTCACACACGGGCTCATAAACTGCATAACCCTGTAATTTGCTGCTCCTGAATTACTTCTAGAAATGTGCACCGAGGGCCGATCTGTGGCTTGCCTACCACTCAGAGCCTGTGCCTGAATGCACACGCAAAGGCAGGTCTGCCGCAGACCCTCCATTCACAAGGGCTGAACCCAAAGACCAAATTCACTCCCAAGGGTTCTCTGCAGACTCATAGTGATCCCTGTGAGTTTCCAAGACACTAACTCTCTTTTTATTTTTATTTTTGATAGTAGCTCTTTACAGGAGGAGCAGGAAACCTCGTTGAACTTCCAAGGAACTGGCTGGTGGTTTTGAAAAGCACAACTCGAAGTTAGCAGTGCTTAGTTTAGCCATGAGGCCTCCCCTCAAACCCTGAGGATAAAGTCTTTGTCAGGAGGGTTTTAACGCAGGGTGGAAGGGGTGCAGGACTCAGGAAGGAACGTTGATCTAAACTATGTGCAACTTGGCTAGGATTGGGTGGGAGGAGGGGGTGAGTGGCGCCTGCCACTTGCCTGTGACTGTAGCTATCCTGGCCTAGTCGGTGCACGGGGTGGGGGCTGTCAGGAGAGGAGTATAACCTTTTCGGGTCACATCTTTATGCTGGCCCCAGGCAAGGCAAGAACTGCCTTCATCAGCGCAGGGACACATAAAACCCCCATGCACCATTGATGAGCTGCCGCCAGCAGCGTTTACGGACACGCTTTATCTCCACGGATGTGATACATTATTGACGCTCCCTCCCCTGTCCCCGTGGACTGCTGAAGGGCAAAGCAGGCTCTGGGGCTGTGGGGAGAGATGGAGCGCACCGCAGACCTGATGATGATTACAAGATGCTGCGGGGCTTGCAGCCTGAGGTCAAAGCCCAGGGCTGCTCCCTTTGGGCATGTGGCTCAACTCCCGTGTCTGCGCCTCTGAGTTTGTACTAAGGTGTCATTAACGCAGAAGGAAAGAAGCCCAGCGTCCACCGGCTGGCGCCGTGGGAAGATTGGGTGAGACAAGGAATGCCAATCATTTTTTTAGAGCCTGGTGTGTGATAAGTTGCCCACGAATGGAAATTGAGTTACCATGAAGAATTTTCGAAAAGTTAAAAGCTGTATGCAGACAGGGGTTGTTGATCTTTCTGTGAGCATTCATTCCCAAGGCCTAGAGATGAAATCAGCCGTGACTTAAATCCCAACGCGACCACTTTTCGGTTGTGCTGGGCCAGGTTTTCTTGTATCTTTCCACCTGTGTTTGCTCATCTGCAAAATGGGATCACAAGAGGAGTTAGCTCAAAGTTGCTCTGACAGGTCAGTGTGTTCACAAGTGCAAAGCTTATGGTTGTAAACATCATGCGTGCTCAGTCAAGGTCTTCCTGTCCTTTAAGGGTCCCTACTGCCCCTCCTCCACCCATAACACTTGATCCTTCCCCTTTTTGTCATGACAAAATGTTTCGATTGTGCTACTCACAGGCATTTACACCTAAGCCTCACCTCCCTTGCTGGGATGGGGACTGGGTGTTGGTTGTTCAAAGTCTTTGTGAAAAACAGAATAATGGCCAAAGGTGTGTACGTCTTAATTGCCAGAACCTTTGGCAATGCTCCCTTACATGGGACAGTGAGATTGTGCGGCTGTGATTCCATTCAAAGTCTTATAAGGGGAGAAGATGCTGAATTATCTGGGTGAGCCCAAGGTAATCACAAGGTTCTTTATGAGTGAGGACAGGCTGGGTCTGAGAAGACTAGGTGAAAGAAGCTGAGGTGCGTGTGTGCGCGTGTGTGTGTATGAGTATGTGTGAGAAACTAAGTTTGCATGTGTGTTGGAGAGTGTGTGTGTGTTGATGTTTGAGTGTGTGTACCGGTGCTAACTAAACATGTGTGAAAAAGTGTCTGTGTGTGTGTGTGAGAGAGAGAGAGAGAGTGAGAAAGAGAGAGAAAGAAAGAAAAAAAGAGACTGATGGTTTACAGATACATTGCTGTCTTTGGAAATGGAAGAGGGGGCCATGGAATGCAAGAGCCTGTGGGAACTTGGGGAAGCAAGGATATGGATTCTCTCTGAGAACATTCAAAAGGAAACCAACATCTAGATCTGACATCTTAAGATTTCTGACTTCAATAAAATAAAATACTATGTTTGTGTTGCATTAAACCTTTAGATTTGTGGTCATTTGCTCAATGGTAGTGATAGGAAACTCATACAGCCATGTAGCAAGAAGCCCCTTATCCAGATGTGACCCATATCGGAAGTTCCTCCTAACTTACTTTTCTCATTTGTACAACAGGAGCTATGATTGCTATGATGATGATGCTCCATGCTGCTAGAAGACAGGCCTCCAAGCCCAGGCTTGCTTGCTTCTGGTAAGTGTTTGGAGAGAGAAGCTGCCCTCTGCAACCTCCCGTTGGGGGTTCTACAGCTTTGCCCTTTGAACCCCTCTTGCACCGAGGTGTGTGGGCAGAAATTAGTTAGCCCAGGGTTATCATGGAGAGAGTAAGTGTGTACCTGGTGGACCAGGAGATCAGGGCTGAGACTGTTTGGAAGGAAAAGAGCAAGTTAAAATTGTTTATGCCATTTGACTTTTCTTCATGGCTTGACCCCTGATGTTCAGTCCCGTGTCAAACAGACCTGCTCTTGTTTTTCTCACCGATCCTCTCATTTCACCTTTCATCATTGCTGGACAGCTGTGCCAACCTAGTGACTTCCATCTTGTTGAGAAGGTACTGCTTTCAGAATTTGAGATTATAAAATGAGCTCTCTTCTTTCCTGGGCAGCAGCACTGAGTACTCAGTGCTCAGCCCTTCACCAAGCGTTTATTGAGAACGTACTATGTGTCGCCCACTAGATGCTAAGGATGCCACTTTATTTTCTGGCTTAAATTCTGATGGACTGAGGCAGTAACTACACAAAGAAGCAAGTCAATAGAGAGAGCTGTTTCAGAAAATAAAACAGGGGGCTTGGGTAAGCATGCCTCATGGGAAGGAGCTTTCTGGGGGAGAGGAATGTGGCAGTGAGCGTGGATTCTGGTTTTGTACCTGGAAAAAGGGTGGAGATAGAGTCAAATCAATCAATCAAGTCATAGCCTGATGATGCCCTCTTGGAAGCCTGGTCTTTTTATAGAAGAGAAGCTAAGGACCTCTCTCTTTTGCCGTCCCCAGTTCCTCTTTGTTTGGGTGTTGTGTTTGCCTTCGGGGGTGGTCTGTGACTCAGAACTTTCGGCTCTCTGCCAGGCTTCCATTGGTCACCCAACTTGGCACCCACCACCCTGTGATCTCCCTTCTTCCCCCTTCCCCGCTCTCTGTCAAAGGCCTGTAGCTATGTGAGTCTGAAGAAGGATCCAGGTAGCAGTGCACCCAGGGACTTGAATTGGACTGGGCTGGGATGCCTTTTTGTTCTAAAATCACTCCTTGGTACACAGTTTTCCTTCTACATAGATGAAAGATGGATTTGTTTCTCTAGTCAACTCGAAGGGGCTGATGATTTTGAACTTCCAACCTTGCAGTTAGCAGCCAAACACATCACCTTTACCCCATCAAGACGTCTTGATCCAGGTATGAGTTGCTTCAACAGCTAATAGCCACAGGAGGTGATATCAGAAACTTGAATTAGATTTCTTTAACGAGAATACGCGTGTGTATACTCAAAGGCATATATTAAAGAGGACAACTGCAGTCACCGAAAGTGCAAGTAAAAGCTTAAAACCAAGTCCGTTTCTGTCGGGCAGATTCCAATTCATGGAGACTCCCCACGTCACAGAGTACACCAGTGCTCCATTTCTGGCTGTAATCTTGGAGTCAGTAGATGGCCACACTTGTCTTCCCAGGGTGAGATCGAACCACCAACCTTCACCTTCTAGGCCAAGTGCAAACTTCTGTGCACTGCCAGAAGATTCAGCGAGATGCCGACAGGACCAAAAGCAGTTATTTATCTAAAGTGTTCAAATTATGTTCCACTCCTGGATCTCCCCACCCATTGGGAACAGGTTTTATAACTTCTATAATTATCTTATGAAAAGTATGACCATATTGCTTTGCCTTTTGTCAAAAGTGCTCATGTGTTCATTTGAAATCTGCTCTGGCTGTTATGAGAGTGTCTGAGCGTTCTTTGCTGCCTTATTGTGTCAGGAGCAGGAATGGGGAGCCCTGGGGAGGAGGCAAACTCCACCTGTCCTGGCTCCAGCATGTGGGCGGGAGTTCTCTGGTGACTCCCACAAGGGGAAGTAATTACTTCTGAACATGACACTCCCTCCACTGTGCCTTTCAATCTTAAACAATTTCCTGACTTGTCATGCCACCTGCAGCCCTGTTAGTCATGTTGTAGTCAGGGACACAGTATGGCAAAAGCAATTACTGTTGACACTGTCACATTGTCATGGTGTTTGTCACTCTACCTGTCACCAAAGGCCAACACCCCACATGTGGCCACCTGCCATTTGTCATCTTCCCTCCCCCCTTAGCCTCCACCACCTGGTATCAGAAGCCTCCAGAGACCAGGACTGATACTGGACTGGAGGCAGCTGGGCAGACTGAATGTCCACTGGCTGTCCATGCATCTGAACAAGTCCATCCCCAAACTCAAAACCAGACCCCCTGCAGTCGGGTCACTTCTGATGCACAGAGGGTCCACAGGATGGAGTAGAACTGCCCCTTTGAAATTCCAAAGCTGTAAATTTTTATGGGAGCAGAAAGTTTCATCATTCTCTGGTGAATTGACTGGTGGATTTGAACTGCTGACTTTGTGATGATTGACAGTTCAACACATAACCCACTGTGCCACTAGAATTCCTTAGCCCAGCTCCAGGGAGGATGGTTTTGGGGTTTTGTGAATTTGGGAACCTGATACACATGGGTTTCCATCTTGACTTCTCCACTCGGTCTTGAGCCAGTTACTCATGGATGGGTTTTAGCTTACAACGTAGTTAGATGGATTGGCTGAGGTATGGCTATGTATAAATGCCACCTGCACATAGTAAGTGCTCATCACATTGTTATTATCAATGAGGGAGGGCTGACATAGCCCATGCGACCCTGAACTTTGTGTCTGGAGCATCTAAGAGTCCCTGGTCACTCTCACAAAAACTGCTGTGGGTTTAGCCTCCTCCTATCACTGAAAATGGTCTTAGTTTTTTGTTTTTGTCCAGTTCCCTTAATTCTGTATTTGAATTCCCCCCCCACTCCTTTTAGAGGACCAGGTCATGTTCTGTGATGCTTAGGCTAGTCCTCATTTGATTATCAGATCTCTTTGGGAACCTCACAGGAGACTAACATATCTGGACACTGTGGGACACTGGGCGGGGTCAGTTGGCATTGTTTGATTTGGGGGAGCCCATTCAGATTACATGGTTGAACTCCAAACCCCAGACCTGGCCTGCATCCCCGGGTCATCCTCGTGTAACAGGTGTGAGCATGCTTACTGCAGTGATGAGGAGAGGAGGGACAGATG
The DNA here is from genome assembly GCA_004026705.1 of Nesogale talazaci. Classification (NCBI taxonomy): domain Eukaryota; kingdom Metazoa; phylum Chordata; class Mammalia; order Afrosoricida; family Tenrecidae; genus Nesogale; species Nesogale talazaci. The sequence continues at coordinate 28,340 of PVJH01001087.1, forward strand.
GGTTGTGGAATATCTGCAACAATTCACTGGAAACTTCACCCCTTCATAGCATCCTGATGGAAGACTCTCTGGGGTCAAGTGTTCCATCTCACTCAGCACTCAGAAGAGCTCTAGGTTTCCAAAGATGAGATCACAGAGGGTTAGGCAGCATCAACTGGGCAAAATGATGTTCTGCCTGTTTTAGACAGGGTTCTCTAGAGAAACAAAACCAGGACACTAGTAATTTTATATTTCTATACATAGATATCCAACATAAGAAATAAGCAGTGAATTAATCTATAAAGCAGTACGAATGGCTTGGTGCAACTCACTTCTGTGAGACAGCTAATACACTGGCAGTCCTTCATGTCTTGAGGCCCACCAAGTAGTCCTCTGTAGAGCAATTCAGGCTATCTGGCCACAGGCAGCAAGCAACAAGGCAGGTCACCAACAGTCAGCCAGATGACATGGTCTGACAGTCCCCCACTCAAGAGATATATATTCCAGTAATGTGGTGAAGTAGGGCTTGAAGGAACCTCAACTTACAGTGACACAATTCATGGATTAGATTTCCCACAGATAGTGCAGCTTGCAAATGGAGGCACAAAACAAGCAACATACACAGCTGGCTGCACACTGGTCTGAAAATCCAAAAGCAAGAGAAAGAAATCAGCTCATTTCACATGTGTTCATTGGCCATGTTGGCACAACAAACCTGCCTATCACACTGCCTTAACAAGACAATGGTGGCTGGAAGGCTGGTGCAGGAGTGGGGGCTCCTGGAGTTACTCCTAGGATTAGAAGCGAGTTGGGAAAATCTGGAGTCAAGACAGATCGACTAAGGGCGGTATTAGGGAGAGGTGGGGCAGCTGTTTGCCAGCTCTTATGGCAAGGTTTAAACATTTAAATAACTTCAACATTCAGTCCTGGATGGGACTGTAACTCAAGACTCCTCTGCCTTGGGTTCCAACTCTTCCTTCTCACCCCTACAATTCATTCTCTTTTCTTTTGCTCTCTCCTCTTCTTTCTCTTTTCCCTCCTTCATTCCCCACAGGCAGGACTATTCCCATCTGCTCCCTTTAGCCCTGGGTCCTAGGTGTCAGATGTCATTGCAGAAGGACAAGCCAGCTAGGCAAAGGCACAGTCTCTTGTCATTTCCAGCACGTTTCCTGTGTGATGGAACAAGCCCATCCTCTGGGTGCTCTGGGCAGTGAGAGCTGTGTCCTCACCCCTCTTCTCCTTTCTGGATGGTTGTGTCATGGTCATCAGAGACTTCTGTGACTCAAGGGACCTGGAATCTCAGTTAGGCCAGGGCTTCTGTTCTGCATGATTCCCAGCACAGCAGTGATAATGGTAGGTAGCTGTGGATCCCCAGCCTTTTCACTGTTTTTAAACGCATGTTTGCAGAAGAGTTGCAAAGAGGGTACAGAGAATTCCTGGATACTGTGGCCACCAGTTTTTCCTCTTGCTGACATCTTATTTCCCAGGATTCAGAAGGACCATCCCAGTAAGGAAACTGCAGATAACAGTTGGGGCTGGCTTTGGGGGTGGGGGTGGAGTCCTATGGGCAGAGAGCGTGATTGATACCAACATGACTGTCAGAGAGGGACACTAGAATGGCTGTGTATACAATTTGCATGCAGGGTTTCAGCAGAAGCTTATAGTTTTAAAAAATAAAAACATCCCTATAACTAGTTGTAACAACCCCCCCCCTTTTCCTGGCAAACCCTGCTTACAAGTATCCATAAACCTACAAAGCAAAAATATCTATTTACTTTCTTTATTACTCAATTACAAGGAAGCTTCTAGTCATCTTTTCTTTTTAAAAATTTTCCGTGTCTGCATGCTTTTGTTCTTGTTGCTGCCTTTGCATTCACAGTGGCTGATTTTGTAAAATTTCTCGATGCTTTGGGAATCCAAGAGAGACAAACTCCTCAGGACCAGTGGTGAGAGTGGAGATACTGGGAGGAAAAGTGGGGCAGAAAGGGGGAATCTATCAAAATGATCTACATATAACTCCCTCCCTGGGGGACAGACAACAGAAAAGTTGGTGAAGAGAGACATTAGACAGTGTAAGACATGGCAAAATAATAATTTATGTACTATCAAGGGTTCATGAGGGAGGGGGGGACAGGGAAAGAGGGAAAAAGGGAGGAGCTGATATCAAGGGTTAGAAAGAAAATGTTTTGAGAACGGTGATGGCAACACATGCACAAATGTGCCTGACACAGTGTGTGTATGCATGGATTGTGATAAGAGTTGTACGAGCCTCCAATAAAATGACTTGAAAAAAAATTCCCGATGTTTTAGCTACAGTCTTGTGGTCATTAGTATTTGTGAGTCTTTCATGTAGACGCTATGCTAACAATGAGTTTGAGAATGAAGTTGTAATTAAGAAGAGAATAAAATGGAAGGGCTTCCATTCTGTTACACAGAATGCTTGTGGCAGGGAGCCATCCATTCGGTTGCGACTCATTGTGACCCAACGTCCAACAGAACACAACAGCGCCAGACCTTGTGCCATCCTCCCAATGGTTTCTGTGCCTGAGGCCACGTTTGCAGCCCCTGTATCAATCTCACTCACTGAGGCCTGTCCTCCTCTCTCCCTGCCCCTCCACTTTGCCAACACGATGTCTTTCTCCAAAGACTTGCGAACATGTCTCTTGCTACCATGTCCAGAGTATATAAGATGAAGCTTCTCCATCCTGGCCTCTAAGGGACATTCATTCTGGGTGCACTTCTTCCCAAACAGATATACTTGATCTTTTGGCTGTCCATGGCACCTTCAATATTCTTGGCTAACACCACTGTGGGGGCGTATTTTTCTGTGGTCTTACTTAGTCCATGCCCAACATTTACGTGCATGTGAGGTGATTAAAACACCATGGCTTGGTTTAAGTGCACCTTAGACCGTAAAGTAATAGCCTACTTTTCAACATGTTCACGGGGTCTCATATAGCAGATATACCAAAAGCAATGTATCTTCTTATCTCTTGCAGCTGCTTCCGTGAGCAGTGATTGCAGATCTAAGCAAGACACAATCCTTGGCAACTTCAATCATTTCTCTATTTATCATTGATCCAGTGGGAAGGATTTTGGTTTTTCTTCACACTGAGTTGTCATCTATACTGAAGCCTGCAATTCTTGATCTTTATCACAAACGCTTCAAGTCCTTCTCACTTTTGGCAAGAAGCTTTTGTCATCTGCCTCTCACCGATTATTATTCAATTTTCCTCCCAACCTCATTCTACTTCATATAAACCAGTCTTCTCTGGTGATTTTCTCAGCATAGAGATTGAATAAGTATGGTGAGAAGATACAACCTCTACACAAACCTTTCCTGATTTGAAAGCATGCAGTATTCTCTTGTTCTATACACACAACTGCTTCTTGAGACATGTACAAGTTCTGTATGAGCACACTGATGAATTATGGAATTTCCATTCTTCTCAAGGCCATTCATAGTTATGATCCACACAGTCCAACACCTTTTTGTAGTCAGTAAGACAAAGCAATGTTACACTTAAACCACTTACAACTGTATCACCTATTAATCAATGTTTAAAATTGATAACAAACATAACTAAGAACTCCGTATCTTCTGATACTGGAGGAAGTGTATGGACTGGGAGATGACAACATGCCACACTGGGTGACACCCATCCTAGAAACACTACTGACTAAAGAAAGACTTTTTATGGAGTCACCGATTTTTCCACAATGTCTTTTCTTCTTTTCCAGGATCCAAGGGGTGGTCCAGTTTTGCATTAAAGTTTTACATATCAGAAGACAAAACCAAGGCACACTGAGAGGAAGGACCTGGAATAGGTTTCTGTGTAGAGGGACTCCTGGTTGCTCTTTGCTTGCAAAGTCCAGGCCTTCTAATTTCCTTCCCAGGGATATTAGAGTTCTAGGATACTTTCCACTGACCATATACTTGAATACTGGCCACCACAGACCCTTACTCACAGGTATGAGGGGGTACCCTCAATTCAAAATGGAAAAAGCTCTGTTGAGTGGAGCTTTTATAAAATGCATCCCCCTACCCTCCTTAGCCAAGCAACTCGTTTTGAGTTAGGGTAGCCAGTGTAATCACCTGGGAAGGTTCTCTCTGGTCACAGTGAATTTTTTTTTTGTAAAAGCAGTTTCACTTGAGTCTCATTTTTGGATGGCCAATTGAAGAGACCAGTGTGAGACTGAAATGTTGTTTTTCTGCTTGGGAAAAATGACAGAAGCCATTGTGATGTGGAACACAGCTTATACGGAAAAACTCAAGTGTACACAAGTGGTTCTCTTGTTTCAAAAAAGGTGAGATGTCAATTGATGACAAACCTCATTGTGGATGTCTGTCAACTTTCTGAATGGAGGAAAATATTGACTCATAGTCCACTTGGTGTTTATTCCACCAGGGTCAGACTGATAGTCAAGCTTTCTATTTACAGGTTCTGAAAAGACTGTGTGACAGCATGTGACAAAAGAGACCTGATTTGTGGCAGACAGGGGATTGCTTTTGCCAGCATGACAATTCACATGCTAATACAGCTATCTCAATATGCTAGTTTTGGGGAAAAACAGCATGTCTCTCTTGCCCCTCACACCTTACTCACCTGACCTTGCTTCATGTGGCTTCTTTTTCTTTCCAAGAATGTAGAGGGACATGAAAGGACAGCGATTTGATGACGTAGAAGAGGTGAAGGAAAAAAGCCAAGGGAGGTGCTATCAGTGTCCAAACAGATAAGTTTGAAAAATGTTTCCAAGAATGAAATTGGAGATTTGAAAAATGTATAAACTGTAATGGAGAGTACTTTGAGGGTGCTAAGTGTGTTTTATAAAAAAAGAAAAAATTAGATACATAGCTTTGAAAAAAAATCTGTTTTGGGTATACTCCCTCTTACTATATACTTCTGTCTATGTAGTTCAGGGACAGTTCAAGTGACCTTCAGTCTTCTGTTTCTGAAATGGGACTGATGATAGTTTACCACATCATCTATGATAAAATGCGGGAGGGGGAGGGTCACACATCTCCAAAAACTTTGGCAGATGGGATAAATTGTGGGCCCATATCAGTGGACATTACATAATGCTTAATCAGCATTTCTGAACTATTGGTTGTTTATTGGAACATCATCTCTGAGCCTAAATCCACCTCTGGATGTGCTCATTTTATTGGTCTGAGGGGCACATTAGAATGGTTAGGTCTGGGACTCAGTGGGTTTTAATAAATATTTACTTCCTAATTCCCTAGCTTGCTAATGAGCTGCTTCCATAAAAAATAAAACAACCCTCCCCCCCAGTTAAACACTAGCAATCCTTACAATGATCTAGTAGAAAGGGAGACTGAGAGATAAAACGTCACCATTTCTCTACAAAATAACACCCACTACAGCAATGATAATAAGGACTAGCAACTGTTTAGAACTTAGAGGCACAGTACTAAGCACTTTATATTCATCATGACCACAATGTTCTTTGGGTCAGATCCTATTACTCTCTCCATTATATTGATGAGGAAACTGAGACGCAGGGGCTTGAGTTTCTTGTCTACAGTCCCACAGGTCAATTTGATACTGGGGCCTGTGTTCTCCACCCGAAATCAAACTCCTTGTCATTGAGTTGACTCTGACTCATGTGGACTCTACAGGACAGGGTGGACCTTCCCTTGTGGGTTTCCAAAACTGTAAGTCTTTACAGGAGTGGAAAGGTTTGTTTTTCTCCCTCAGAGTGGCTGATGCTTCTACCAGGGGTCCTTCTCCATAGTGGTGGCCAGTGAGGTAGCCTCAGGATGTAACGTATGCTCAATGGCTTTCCTCATGATAAATAGTAATAATAGATCCTATACCTTGGTATCTTATAAGTGTTGCCTCAGTTCAATATGTAAGGCACAGGCTAAGTCTTATTCGTCCTAACAATCATGAGAAGTAGGTACCTTTTGCTGAGAAATAGGCTCTCACAGGTACACTGACTTAACTCAGGCTGTGCAGCTGGCAAATGGAGGGTTGAACTCACATGCGAGGTCAAAGGAACCCCAGGAGGCAGAGGCAGGCTGTCTCTGGGGAGGGAAAAGCAACTCCTCTCTGTGGGAAGCTCAGAACTCCCTTTAGGAGGCATGAAGTGGGTTGAAGGGAGTTATAAACAGATATAACTGTTTCCCCCCATTTTTTTCACTTGAGGAAAGTGACTGTCAAGTTGGTTAATTTTTAAGCACACTGTCAACAAAACCTGGCAATTGTTTATCTTAATTGTTTTACAGCTCAGGAGGCATGATGTGGAAGCCATAAAAACAAAGCATCTGGTATTGGCTGCGGATTGGGAACGTGCTGAGTGTGGTGGCATGGCGGTAGGGCGGTAGGTGGAAGGCTTTTCTACTGCATCTCATTTCTGTTCCTCATTAGCAAGTCCCAGTGGTGAAGAATGGTCTGGGGCAGTTTCCATTTGCTTCTCATTTTCACCAAGTCCCTGTCCTTTGGGTACCTGGAAGCCCATTCCCCAGACTCATCTTTCACTGTCACTGAATCCATGTTACTCAGCAACAGACACAAAAAGAAAAAAACAAACACTGTGGTGGCAAAGGAAGAGCCATGGCAGCTGATGAATTGTGCCTTCTTTTTCCACAGTGTACAATTATTGCTACGAGGCTGCCCCACCAAAGACTCAAATGACCAGCTTCCTTTGCTTTTAAAGGAGAACACATGACCACTTTGGGCCAATGAAATGCCAGAAGAAGTGATATATATGTTACATCTGGAAAAAAGTGTGTATCTGCACTACTGCCTCTGTCCCTGTCACTCAGCATCTGGAAAATTCTGGACCAGGGGTACTACATTGCCGTATAAAATGAGTGAGATCTTGTGGTACGTCTGCTTTACCATCATGCTAGGTCTTAACCAACATCACAGCATCATTGAGCACTGACTGAGTGGCAATCATCAGGCTAGAGGGTTGTGTTAAGGCGGCATTGAGTCAGTTCCCATTCATAATGACCTTAAGTACCACAGAACAAAACACCATCCAGCCCTGTGCCAGCCTGATAATTGTTCTTAAATTTGACCCCATTGATCCAGCCACTGTGTCAATCCATCTCACGGAGGGCCTTTCTATTTTAGCTGCCTTGCTATTTTATCAAGCATGATGTACAGCCTTGAGAAGTAGGGATTGATCTCTCCTGATGACGTGTCCAAAGCATAGGAGATAAAACCCTGCCATCCTTCACTCTCAGGCGCAGACTGGCCGTACCTTGTCCAAGACAGACTTGTTTGTTCTTTTGGCAGTTCATGGTACCTTCAACATTCTTTGCCAACACCATAGTTCATGTGCATCGGTTTTTCTTCAGTCTTCCTAATTCAGTGTTTCACTTTCACATGCATAAGGGGATTGAGATTTCCACGGCTTGCTTGGGTCAGGTACACCTTAGCCCTCAAAGTAGCACCCTTGCTTTACAATACTCTTAAAAGGTCTCGTGCAGCACGTTTACCCAATGCAATGTTCCCTTTGATTTCTGATTGATGCTTCTATGAGCATTGATTGTGGATTCAAGCAAGATTGACAACTTCATCTTTCTCTCCATTTATCAGGATGCTTCTTTCTGGTCCAGCAGTGAGGATTTTGGCTTTCTTTACATGAGCTAGAATTTCTTTATATGGAAGACTGTCATCTTTGATCATCAGCAACAATTGCTTCAAGTGCTACTTGCTTGCAACAAGCAAGGTGTGTCGTCTGCCTATCTTGGCTGATTAAAAAGTCTTCCTCTAATGCTTCATTCTTCTTTATATCATGTAGTTTTTGTGTTGATTTGCTCAACATGCAACCCGGTTGCACACCTTTCCTGGTTTTAAATCATGCAGTTTGACTTTGTTCTGTTCTCACATCTGCTGCTTTATTAGGCTAAGAGGTATTTATATGCCATATATATGATAAATGATACATATATCATCTCATTTAATTCTCTCAACACCTGCAAGATTGATATTTACAGATACGAAAGTGGGCTTGCAAAGGTTAAGTGGTTTGCCCAAGGCCATAGAACAAGTGATCATTTGGGCTGTAACATGAACACTTTAAGTACTAGACTCCTACAGTCGATGGGCTGTCAGTCCAGTGGTGGTTAATCAGTGGTGACTTTTCTCTTTCTCTCTTCTTTGTCTTCTGAGTGAGTCCCGCACTAAGGGTTGAATTTCCTACCCAAAGCTTGTGGGTTCTGTCCCATTCTTGTTGCCCTGTCTAGTCTTTTTGTTTTGTTTTAGATTCATGTATGATTTCTGAGGCCCTACCACCCACAGACAGTTCTTGGGAGAATTGACTTATTGTGTCTTCTACCTGATTCTGGAACTTTCTTATGTACTCACTGTAGAGAGGAAGTAGTAGTTTGATTCATGTTCAAATGCCAGGCCCCTGTTTCAAGCAGATAGTTCCAGAATGGGATCTTGGACAATGTAAGGGTGACATCAAAATCAGGGACTATCAAAGACCCCATTAGTTCATAAAGTCAAAGCTATTGGAGATGTAGACAGATAATATCATGGCTTATTGATCTTGTGATTCTATTGAGTTGCTATTTACAGAATTCCGTCCCCCCACCCCCATTCACCACTGGGGCATCATGTGATCTTGGTCCACCCTACTACCATCTCCCCTTCTCTTGGTCACAGTGATTGGTTCAGAAATGGGCAAATAATTCTAGATCTACCAATCAAAGCCCTTCTCTGGAATTTGTTTCAAGAAGGAAGAAGAGATGGTCTCTTTGGTATGATGGAAAAGGCAGGATGTGGTGGTTTTCTTTGCCAAGTGAGGAAAGTTGTACACAGTAGGAGATCAATCTAGAATAGATCACATAGAATAGATCATACAGTCTAGAACAGAGCATACAGGAAAGACAAAAGGGGTACAGATGAAGAGAGAGAGAGTTAGAGAGAGAGAGACAGAGAGACAGAGAGAGAGACAGAGACTTCATCACCTTCATTAAAAACCTTGGTTGCCAGAGACAGTGCTACACTGAACTCCCCAACTGCATGAACCCAAAAGCCCCTTTTTCAATTGCTGGTAAGCCCTGTTACGTGAATTCTAGTCTTGAATGACCATTTACCATTTTACACTGCTATTTGAGCTTCTTTCAGTTTGTCAGCAAATTAGACTCTCACTTGCCAGCTTCACTCATGTTTTCCCTCTTCCTTGAGCTTTCCTCCTTTTTTAGCTAACTCCACTTCGTCCTTTAGGTCTAGGCTTATTTTCCTCCCCCAAATCTCTCCAGACTCTTCAGCGCGTGCCTCTCTTCTATGCCCCCTAGTCCTGTTCATTCCCCTGTTTTCATAATGGACAAGGACCTTCTTGAAGTCAAGGTCTGTTTTTTTAAATCATTTTATTGGGGGTTCATACAACTCATCAAAATCCATCCATCCATCCATCCATTATGTCAAGCACAGTTATACATTTGTTGCCATCATCATTCTCAAAGCATTTTCTTTCCATTTCAGCTCTTGGTATCAGCTTCTCATTTTCTCCCCTCCCTCCCCTTCTTCCCTCCCTCATGAATCCCTTCATAATTTGTAGATTATTATTATTATTTTTTCATGTCTTACACTGACTGATGTCTCCCTTTACCCATTTTTCTGTTGTCTTCCCCCAGGGAGTGGGTTTTATGTAGATCATTGTGATTGGTTCCCCCTTTCTTCTCCACCTTTCCCTTAACCTCCTGGTATTACTACTCTCATTATTGGTCCTGAAATGTTTCTCTGTCCTGGATTCTCTGTATTTCCAGCTCTTATCTGTACCAGTGTACATGCTCTTGTCTAGCCTGATTTGTAAGTTAGTTTTGTAAACTAGTTAGGGGAGGAAGCCTTAAAAAACTAGAGGGAGAAAAAAGAACTCAAGGAAAATTGTGTGTTTCATCAGTGCTCTACTACACTCCATGGGCTTGTCTATTCTCTGAGGCCTTCTGTAAGGCGATATCCCATTGCCTACAGATAGACTTTGGATCTCCACTCCACACATTCCCTCATTCACAATGACATGACTTCTTGTTCTTTGATGCCTCATACCTGATCTTATCGATGCCTTGAGATCACAGGCTGGTTTGCCTTTTCCCTGTGAGCTTTGTTGCTTCTCAGCTGGAGGGCCACTTGTTTATCTTCAAGCCTTTAAGAACCCCAGATGCCCTATCTTTTGATAGTTAGGCACCGTCAGCTTTCTTCACCACATTTGCTTATGCACTCACTTTGTCTTCAGCAATTCTATCAGGAAGGTGAACATCCTGGAATGCCAGTTTAATAGAACAAAGTGTTCTTTCATTGTGAAAGTACTTAAGTAGAGGCCCAATGGCCATCTGCTAAGGTTTGTGTTTTATTTATAGCGCCATCCCAGCACAATTCCAGGCACATTGCATAGCTACTCAGTGCTGCTTCCTTGGATGAACGTCTTGTCACCTTCTTCTGTAGAATGCTCAAGGATGTTAAAGGTACCTCTGTTATATTTAAGAATTTTGTCCAAAAACATATGGCCAGCTCCAAGGGATATTGAGGGCATTTTATTGAAGAGAGTGTTCAAAGGTATGAGCGGGGTTAGGGAGACCAGCACATACGGTGATGTTCTCTATAACCAGCAAGAGCAGGAGAGCTGTTCTTGTGCCTAGAACTGAAGAAACAAGGGGAGGAGTGATTTACTGAAAGCCAGAGAGAAGGATAGTCAAGAGAGAAGGTCACCTGATAGCATCTGTGGTTTTTATGAGAAGTGCAGCTACTCTAGTCCGTCACCTAACCGAGAGAATGGCTATTCTAACCTTTCCTTTCTCCTGCATTCATCCAGACCCAATGTAAAGCTAGGAAGCAAGGGAGCTAATTCATGCAGTCCACAGAAGTTAGCCTCCTGGGGCTAAGAGCAGATAGAGGGGCAAACAGAGCATTTAGTACGAGCCCTGTAACAGTGACCTGCTGTCCCCAGGTGGGCTTGTGTCCCAGGGGCTGACTTGAGGTTAGCCCTTGAACATTTCACTTCAGGGATGGCCTATTGGGATGGCAAATCCGCCCCTCAGTGGTACCAGCAACGAGCAAAGCACCAGCATCAGTAATAAAGGCAGACACAGCCTGACCTCTGCTCACATGTCCATGTCCCAGTGACCTGACCCCAGCTAGCCACCCTTCCTGGGTGTAAGCAAGGATCAGACACGCTTTATCACTTGTCAACCAGCCTAACCTCCCTGACACCAACTCCTTGGGGCCAAAGGCATGGCATTTATAACACAGTGGATAATTATACTCCAAATGAATCAAGTGATCAGGGGCACCCTGGCTGAATAAATCAAAGCAGATGGGGCAGGTTTCATAGCACGGAAGAGCCGCAGCAGCTGTTTCTGATAGATTCGTGTAAGAGGTCTCTTTCCCCACCACCCAACATCCATCACCAATGCCTCCCCTCTGTGCCTTCAGCCATTTCCCATGTCAAATGAAGATAAATGTCAGATGAGCAAGCAGCTTCAAATTGCTATTGAAATGTTTTGAAAAAGCCATGAAATGCCAGGTCTTTCTCTCTTCCATGAGGATTCTATTTATCTCATGAAGAATGTGACTCGCCCCTCCAGAAGTGACATGCTACTCCTTGATGGGAGTTGGTGGTCCTCGTGATATTTCTAAGGAGCAGATAACACCTAAGGGCTGGAATGGCTGGGTGAATTTTTTCCCCCCAGTATTGTAAGCAGAAGGAGCCCTGGTGGCCACTGGTTACACAGTCACAAAAGGGCCACCGTGTGAACTCACCAACTGTTCCCCAGGAGCAAGACATGGCAGCCTGGTTCCATAAAGATTATAGCTCTGGAAATTATAGCTATGAATTGGCATAGACTCCATGTCAGTGTTGTTATTGCGGCTTTAATGTTAAGTGGACTACCCTAGGCCAGGCACTTCTGACTCGCTGCCATTGACGCAATCCAAGCAGAGCTAGATCTGCATAGAGACTACCTCTATGCGATTTTTACATGAGTAGAAAGTTTCTTTTTACTCTCATGGTTCCTAGACTTTTCTAAAGATTATTCATTTTTCTCCAATAATTTTATTGGGGGCCTCTTACAGCTCTTATAACATTCAAGACATGTTGCCATCTTCATTTCCAAATATTTTCTACTTGAGCTCTGGGTATAAGCTCCTCTTTATCCCTCCTTTTTGTAAAAAATAAATCATTTTATTGAGGATCATATAACTCCATCACAATCAATACATGCATCAATTGTATGCAGACCATATTTGCACACTTGTTGTCATCATCACTCTCAAAACATCCTCCATCCATTTAGGCCCCCAGTACCAGCTCCCCATATTTCCCCTCCCTCCCCACAACTCCTCTCCCATGAACCCTTAATAATTCACAAATTGTCATTACTTTTTCATATCGTACACTGTCCAATGTGTCCCTTAATTCACTTCCCTGTTGTCTGTACCCCAGAGAGGAGGTTATATGTAGATCCCTGCAACTGGTTCCCCCTTTCCATACCACCACCATCCCTTCATCCTCCCAGTATCACCACTCCCACCACTAGTCCCAAGGGATCATCTGTCCTAAATTCCCCATGTTTCTGACTCCAGTGTAAATTTTCTGGTCTGGTCAGACTTGTCTGGCAGAATTGGGATCATGATAGTGGGTGGGAGGAAGCATTTGAAAACTAGAGGAAAGTTGCATATTTCATTGTTACTACACTGTACCTTGACTGGCTCGTCTCCTCCCTGCAACCCCTCTGTAAGGGGATGTCACTTCATCTTTTGATGAGCTTTGGGTCCCCAATCTGTGCTCCCTCTCATTTATAATGATATAATTTTAGTTCTTTGATGCCTGATACTGGATCCCTTTGATACCTCGTGGTCACACAGATTGGTGTGCTTCTTCCATGTGGGCTTTGTTGCTTCTGAGCTAGATGACCGTTTGTTTACTTTTAAGCCTTTAAGACCCCAGATACTATAGCTTATGATGGCCAGGCACCACCAGTTTCCTTCACCACATTTGCTTTTGCATACATTTGTCATCAGCGATCATTTCAGAAAGGTGAGCACCCAAGGTTATGATGTTAGATTACTCAATTTTTAATGAGCACCTAGTATCTGCCAGAGGAGCCCTGGTGGTGTAATGGTTACACGTCCGGCAGTGATCTGCACGTTCAGTAGTTCAAAACCACCGGCAGCTTCTCCAGAGGAAGAATGGGCTTTCTAATCCTGTACACAGTCACAGTGTCAGAAACCTGAGCGGGTGGCTATCAGTCAGCAAGGACTCAATGGCCGTGAGTTTGGTTTCTTTTTTGTAATATCACCCACATGTTCTGTTTGGTCGTGGGACCACTGCAGCAGACAAATAAGCAATGTCTTTATTCTTATGTTGCTTTGTTGTTAGCGGTTGTTGAATTGTCTCTAAACTTATTGCAAACCCGTGCCCAATGGAACAGCATGCTGCAGAGCTCTGGGCCATCCATCCCAGGGTTGTTGTGGGTCAGACTGTTAGGACCCACCGGGCTTCTATTTCAGCATCATAACTGCACATAGTCCCCCCGGCGACTGTCAGGTGGCTAGTTATGCTTGAGGTACATTGACTGGGAACTGAACCTGACCATCCGTCAAGAAAAAAGTCTACCTTGGAACTACCACTGCCACCTTTCTTCCCAAAGAGGTTACTTTGGGGGCTATAGACAATACATGGGATTAATTTGAGTACAGCAGAATAAGGGGGTGGAACTCGATGGAGGTTGTGGGGCTATTTTGGGGTGATCAGGGATGGGTTCCCTGTAACATTTGATTGTTAGGTCCTCTCAAGTCCATGCTCACTCTGTGTGTAACACAGTGAAACACTGTCTGGTCCTGTACCACCCTTGCAATTGTTATATTGGAGCCCATTGTTATAAATACTGGGTAAACCATCTTGTGCATGGCCGTCCTCTTTATTTCCTGGCCATGTATTGTATCCAGCATTCCTTTATCCAGCATAATGTTTTTCTTCAGGGACTGGTCCCTCCTGATAAAACATCCAAGGTTCTTGAGACAAAAATTAGCTACCCTGACTTCCAGAGAGCATTCTGGTCGTACTTCCTCCAGAGCAGATTTATTTGTCCTTCTAGCTGTCCATGGGACTTCTAATGTTCTTTAACAACTTCATAATCCAAATGCATGATCAATTCTTCTGTGGGGTTTCTTAGTATTGTCACATGCATTTGAGGTGACTAAAAACACCATGGCTTGAGTTAGCTGTACCTTAGTCCTCAAAGTGACATCTTAGTTCTTTAACATGTTAAAGAGGACTTTTGCAGCAGATGTGCCCAGTGCAATGAATTGTTTGATTTCTTGAGTGCTGATTTTCTGAATATTGATTGTGGATCCAAGTAAAATGAAATCATTGATAACCTTTATTTATTGTGAGAAATATCTCTATCTCTCAGTCTTGTTGTAACCCTTAGTTTTTATATAAGGTTTACATTGAGCAAAGACAAAAAAGAAGTGCTTGAATGACTTAGAATACATTTGAGGAAGAGAATTACGGGATGAGAGATGGCTAATGCAAAGACCATGTGTCTGAATGGACTTGTATTTAAATCACATAAAATGTGGTTGTAGCAGAGTGTATAGACAGGAAAGTGGTGAGAAGTGGAATCACAGAGATAGCTCAGGGTTCTTCACCTAGTATGTTTTAGAATATGATGGAACTCATTTTAATCTGAATGAGATTGGGAGCCATTGGAAACCTTCAATCACACGTATGGTATGATCTTATTCATAGCACCTCTATGCACAACAGCACTTGTACAATTGATTGTTGCTCATTCACAGAAGGAGGAAAGAATGGAAGCAGGGATTACAGAGTGCTGTTGTCCTGTCTCAATGAATGATAGTAGGTTGAATCCCAATGTCATAATGGAGGCAGTAAGATATGGTTGGAACTTAAGCTTGCTTTGCAGGTAGAGGAGGCTTGATTTGATAATGGATTGGATTGGATAGGAACTGAAACACTGTCTCCAGGTGGGTCCGCCCACATGCAGCTACACCCACATAGGAGTACCCGGCATGAAGATTGTTACCCATTCTACACCATGCTTCAAGACAAAATTTCATTTATTTTTAATTAGAAATAAATATTTCACAATCTATGATTACATACTGTTTTTGTGATTCATCACTATGCTTTAGTTATATTTAATTTGTAACAATGAAAATAACATTCTGCATATCAGCTATTTACATTATGATTCATGACAGTAGCAGAGTGACAGTGATGAAGTAGTAATGAAAATAATTTTATGACTGCGGTCACCACAACATGAGGAACTATATTCAAGGGTTGCGGCATGAGGAAGGTTGACAACCACTGATCTAGGGAGAACTAAAAATTCCTGATGCTGGTGTGTGATCCAGACCAGTTAAATCAGAATCTCTGAGAATGGAACACAGACATTTATATTTCAAAAGGTTCCCCAGAAGTTCGCACATGCAGTCAAATCTGAGTATCAGTGCTATACTTGTCTCTACTTATGGAATCGTCTAAACCATAACCCCCAGGGGAAAAATACTCTTATCGGTGCTGTCATCCACTTTTCAGATGAGGGAACTAAAACACAGTGAAGCCACAAGAATGCTTCATATAGCAAGAAAGTGACAGAATTGGAAGAGAAGCCTAGAAGTATTCTTTCAGGTGGTAGCATTGATTGGATGTTGATGGAAAAGTACACTAATGAAGTAGATTAAGACAATGACTATAAGTTCTATTTTCCTTTCTCTCTTTTTAATTAATTCATAAATGTTTTAGTTAATTCAATAAATTCAATACATTTTAGTTAAGCAATTGCAAGTTGTCCGACATGCAATGAAATATGATGATGATGGTGAGTCAAGAGTCAGGAGAGAGGCAGAGGGTAAATAAATAATCACATAAATAAATGTAAAATTGCAACCACTTTGAGAAGGAGGCCTATGACTGTATGAAGATCTTTATTTCTCATAGTGAAATCAAGATGGGAGGTATTATCAGGGTGTGGATCTGTTTCTAATTTCAGATAAAGATATTGATATTCAAGAGATTAAGTAATGTGCTCATAGGCTCATGGTTGATGTTAATACTAGTGGGAATTTGAGCCTCTGTAAGTGGAATTCCAATGTGTTTGCTTCCAGTGCAGTTATTCTCAATTGTTAGCAGGTCCCAGAGTTACCTGAAAGACTTGTTAATATGCAAATTATTTGACCTCACCATACAAGTTTCTGATTCTAGATTCTTAGAATGAGACCCAAGGGTTTGCATTCCTATTAAATTCCTGAGAGATATTGATTTAGCTGGTCCAGGGACCACATGAGTGGTACCCACCCCCACCCCCTACACCCCACCCCCCAAAAGGTACAAAAACTCCATTGGGCGGAACTCTCATAGTGTGCACTTTTCCTGATAGGCAAGCGTCAAGCAACTTGCTCTGAGTTGGTGCACCACTGGCATCGCATGGGAAGATTTTTTGATCACCGTGAATTTTTTCATAAAAGCAGTTTTGCTCAAACCTCGTTTTTTTGTGATGATCAATTTAAGAGAATAGTGTGAGGCTGTGAAACTCTGTTTTCTGCTTGGGAAAAATGCTGCAGAAACTGTTGTGATGGCCAACACAGCTTACTATGAAAAACAAGTGTACAGTGGGTTTCTCATTTCTTAAAAGATGCTATGTCAATTGATGACAAACCTTGTGGATGGATGTCCATCAACTTCCTGAATGGCTGGAAATGTTGACTAGTAGTGCATTTGGAGTTCATTCCACAAG
Organism: Nesogale talazaci; assembly: GCA_004026705.1. NCBI lineage: Eukaryota > Metazoa > Chordata > Mammalia > Afrosoricida > Tenrecidae > Nesogale > Nesogale talazaci. The sequence goes on from PVJH01001087.1 coordinate 45,066, forward strand.
ATCAGACTGATAGTTAAGCTTTCTCTTTAGGGATTTTAAAAAGAGAGTATAAAAGTGTGTGACAAAAGAGGCCTGATTTGTGGCAGACAAGGGCTGATTTTGCCACCACAATGTACCTACTCATGCAACCATCTCATTGCACCAGTTTTTGGCAAAAAGTAGCATGCCTCTCTTGCCCCAGATACCTTATTCACCTGACCTTGCTCCATGTAACTTCTTTTTGTTTCCACAAATGAAGAGGGGCAGGAAAGAATAGTGACTTGATGATGCAGAAGAGGCAAAGAAAAAACAAAAACTAAAGTGAGGGAGTGCTGTCAGCCATCCAAACAGATGAGTTTGAAAAATATTTCCAAGAATGGAATCACAGATTTGACAAATCTATTATGTGCAATGGAGAGTACTTTGAAGGTAACATGGTTGTTTTGTAAAAATAAATAAATACGGGCTGAGCCCTGGTGGTGTAGTGGTTGTGTGTGGGACTGCGGCCCACAGGGTTGGTGGTCCCAATCCAGCAGCAGCCCTCCAGGAGCAAGGCTGGGCTTCCTGCTCCCACCAGGGCAGTGATTTCTCCCTCCCCCCCCCCCAAATAAATAGGGACATAGCTTTAGAAAATCCGTGGGGGGGGGCCCTACCCCTCATACGCTGGGAACCATTACCTGTAGTATGAAACAAAGGTTTGACTATTTCTCAAAGAAGTAAACATTGGGTCATGAAGTGAGTTGAAGTGCTTCTAATGACTATGAGGAGAAAGAATATATGGGCTGAAGGACTTGCAAAGGCTAGAAGTAAGAAAGGAACTTCTAATGTTGAACTATTATGTAGGAGAAAAAGGGTAGAATCCTTGGTAGCTAGTTGTTTAAATTGTAACTATCATTCCTCTCCAAAGACAGCTATTTTTAAGCACCTTGATATGGCCTCCACGTATCTAGTCAGGGAATAGTTTATCATCCCATTGAAGCAAGAAGGCTCCTGGTGACCCCCAATAAGTTTATCAGAACAGTCCTGGAAAAATTCTCTGAGTTTAGCTTATGAGAAAATAATCTTGTTTCCTCTTGGGATTAGTTAGAAAATAGTTCTATAATTGAATCACCTGCCATGATGATTAATTCAGAAAGTACTTGGTGAAACTCTGTTATATTCCTTGAAAACTGGAAACAGATAAGACCAAATATTTCTGTCCTCATAGACCTTCTAGGTTGGAGATTAGAAGACAGGGGTGTGAGCAGGATGATTTTCCATAGTAATGGCTCTTTTGAAGGCACCATGTATGGAGACACTTTAGATAGTGCAACAGAGAAGGCCTCTGTGAGTTGGTAACATTTGAGCTGCAATCAGTATGATGAGATGTAAGCCAAGAGAGAGTCGTGGGTAGAGCATCTCAGCAAAATGGAGAGCTGGTGCTAAGCAGCAGAGATACGGCTGACCTTGGTCAATATTTTAGGTAGTTATTATGTTTTACTATGCCATCTCAGAATTCAGTGGTGTAAAACAATGCTAATTTGCTGTGTTTCATTAATTTGGATGTAATTCAGCTGAGCTGTTCTTTTATTCCATGTGCTATTGTCTGAGCCACTCATGGGACTGTATTCACTTGGGTGTGATTCCAGTGCGAGAACATTCAAGAAGGCTGTATTCACATATACAACAGTTGATAGTGGTTTTAAAAAGTATCTGTTGCATAATCTCCAGAAGACTAGACTGACTTCCGTAGAGCACAGTAGTCAGATCAAAAGATAGAGTGTCCTTCAGATCAAGTCCAGTGTTATCAGACTTTAAGTAGGGTGAAATCTTATTGATCAAGACAAATCACATAATCAATGTGAGCAGAGACTACCAATGACATGATTCCACAAGGCATTGGGAACCACCATGTCCTTATCTGCCGTCGATTGTTTAAAGCTGAGTGTTGCTTAAGCTTGGATGCTCATGGAACTTTGGTACAAGATGAAGACAGAAGGGTGGAGTAGGTCCAGAGATAGATGTAGACAAGAATAAGGGGTTTGCATCTTATTCCAAGTGTAATTGAATTGGCTGGAGACTGTTAAAGAGGGGAGTGACATAATTTGTGTAGGATGCCTCAGATGGTACCTGGAGAATTGATTTTAGGAAGAGAATTGAGATAGGACAGGAGACCAATTAGTAGGCCACTATAATTATCTGTGAAAGTCCTGACGATGGTCTGAATTATGTTGCTCATGCTCGAGTTGTTGAAGACACGACGTTTCACACCTACATCCATTGTATGCAAAGCATGGTTATACACTTGTTGCCATCATCATTCTCAAAACGTTTCCTTCCAATTAAGCCCTTGGTATCAACTCTTCATATTTTCCCTTCCTCCCTGCTCCCCATCCTCCATGAACCCTCAATAATTTATAGATTATTATTATTTTGTCATATCATACACTGTCCAATGTCTCCCTTCACCCACTTCCCTGTTGCCATTCCCCAGGGAGGAGATATTTATATATGATGATGGGGAAATAGATCTATGTGCATATACTTATAGGGTTAGTATTAAGGCAGCAGATGGATACTGGGCCTCCACTCAAGTACTTACTCAAAGCAAGAACACTTTGTTCTATTAGATTGGTATTCCATGACGCTCACCTTCCTGACACGACCACTGAAGACAAATGTGTGCATAAGCAAAAGTGGTGAAGAAAGCTGATGGTGTCCCGTTATCAAAATATATAGCATTTGGGGTCTTAAAGGCTTGAAGGTAGACAAGTGGCCACATAGCTCAGAAGCAACAGTGCCCACATGGAAGAAAAACACCAACTTTTATGACCATGAGGTGTCGAAGGGATCAAGTATCAGACATTGAAGAACTAAAAATTATATCATTGCATTGAGGGGGAGTACAGATTTGGTACCCAAAGCCCACCTGTAGGTAAAAGGACATCCCCTTACAGAGGGGTTGCAGGGAGGAGATGAGCCAGTCAGGGTACAGTGTAGCAATGTGGAAACATACAACTTTTCTATAGTTCTTCAATGCTTCCTCCTCCCTTCCCCACTCTCATGATCCCAATTCTACCTTATAATTCTACCTTATAAATCCGGCTAGACCAGAGGATGTACACTGGTACAGAGAAGACCTGGGAAAAGAAAATAGGGAATCCAGAACAGATCATCCCTTCAGGACCAGTGATGAGAGTGGTGATACTGAAATGGTGGAGGGAAGGTGGGCTAGAAAGGGGGAACCAATTATAAGGGTCTATATATAACCTTCTCCCTGGCATATGGAAACAGAGACATGGGTGAAGGGAGAAACATGGACAGTGTATGATATGACAAAATAATAATTTATAAATTATCAAGGGTTCATGTATGAGGGGAAGCGGTGAGGGGGGGGTAAGGCAGTGAGAAGCTAATACCAAGAGCTTAAGCAGAAAGCAGATGTTCTGAGAATGATAATGGCAAGGAATATACAAATGTACTTGGCATACAATGGGTTTATGTATGCATTGTGATAAATGTTGTATGAACCCCCAATAAAATGATTTTAAAAAGAAGAAAAAGAATTTCATTTGGGGTATAATACACTATATGCATATGAGAAACCCAAGATTTCATATAGATCATTAGGTATTTAAAGCTAGAACTAGGATATGCAAATGCTGAACTACAGCTTCTGGAGAATTATAGAGAGCAATACTCCTGTTCTCCTGTGGACATTTGACTCTTACTTATTAGTATTCCTCAATCTGGTCCATTTTTCTCTGTCCCTAGAAGCAACGGCATATATACACAATAGTATATAGATCTCGTCCTTCCTTTAGAGATTTATACGAGAAAACCGAGACTCAGGATCACACCATATTGCACAGTATACTAATGATAGACTTGATGTGAGAGTACAGAATTTTCATCCCCTTTCCCTATGATTAGACAGTCTTCATAGGTCTGTTTGGCTGTAAAGGAGGGCACCAGATACTGAACACAGAGATGGATCTATCAAATGACCGTTGTCAATTATAAGCAAGCATGCAGTTTGCTGCCTTCCATTTCTGTCTCTATTCCTCTTCCTATTGGTGAATTTCATAACAATTAAATTTTCAGAGGTGAGAGCCTTTGGAAAGAAACTGGACCAGGGATGGTATAATATGGCAACTTCCACTTCTGCCCATAGGAGCTATTTCCACTCAATATTAGTACTCTTTTCCACTGCGTCTCCATATAGTCTTAGAATTACCCTCTGCCTGACATTTCAGGCAGCTGACATTCTAAACTTGGCAGGAGATATGGTTCTAAAGCCAGCATGGAATCAGAAAATCAGAGTGCCAAATTTCTAGAACTACAGTTCACTACATTGTGTATATTGTTCTTTTCCTCAGTGGATCATACAAAGTTAGTTTTCACCTAACTTTAGTACAGATGGTTGTCTCTTTGTTGATTTATGGATGAAGGAAATTATCTCCAGTTGGATTCACGTGATATGATACCTACTTTGAACAATCCTTTTTCTTTTGGAGAATAAATCCCTTCCCTGAGCTTTCAAAACCATTTTTGTTGTTAGTTCTTGGCAAGTCAGCATTGATCATGATGACCTTATGTACAGCCTTATGCCCAGCAGAATAGAATGTTGCTTGGAGCAGCTTTTCCTTTATGATCATAGGTCAATTCAAGTCCATCATTGTCTTTATTTGCCAGTCCATCTCACTGACAGTTTCTCTTGCCCAGATGAATTCTCTGATTTACAAACTGTGGTTTTAATTTCTTTTAGAAGAATGAATGCCAAGGATGTAAGATTAAAGATGTCCTACATGTCCAACTCTTCCAAGATGCTATTCTGCTTCATTTCCCCCTACTCCTTCCTGGAGTATACTCCCTCATTGCCCTGGGTTTTGTGATTTGCTGCAGTGTCCTACAGAAACCTACAAAACTTTGGGGAAATATCTCACATGCTGGTGGATGCTGTTCAGTTCCAAATCTGAAGATCAGGCAGAGGTGAGCCGAGTGCAAGATCTAGAATCAGAAGCCAAAAATGTCCAAAAGTCACAGCAGGTCTTTTATAAAGGTCGGTCTGGAAAAAAATATTTGACTTACCAGGTAAGATGATGTGTGTTAGAACTGTCAGGTGGTATCAGGATGTATACCCCGTACTAAAGTAGTGCCTGAAAGACCCCCAAGTAAAAAAAGGGTGTGGCTGGGTTCACAGTTTCAACTAAGGTCAGAACTTAATTCCACCCTAATCCTGGCCATTAGTACAGTAAAGAATTCCCTCCAAAAGGGGACAATAGCCACATGTGTTGAGTCCAGAATTATAATCACGTAAGGAACGATGACTAGAAAGGTCATATTAATTGTCTCTATAACTCACAAACTATGATACCTCCTCAAACAATTGGTCCTTTCTGGTGCTGTGTCCAAAGCAAGTGAGTTGCACAATGGTCCATAAGCTTTATTTAGAAGAGGATTCTCAGGCCTTTATTCTTAGTTTGTCTGAATCTGGAAACTCCACTGTGTTAGTCTGGGTCATCTAGACAAACAAATCCAGAGACACTCGTATGTGTGTGAGAGAGAACTTTATATCAAAGAGTAGTTGCATGTTAAGAAACATCGCAGATCAAGTCCTTAAGTCTGATACTGGCCCGTATTTCCTATACCAATTTATAAAGTCCTCTTCAGACTCATGCAACACATGCAATGATGCTGAATGCAGGAAGATCACAGGCCCGTGGGTGGGAAGTCTTGTGGATCTAGTGGCAGTGGAAATCTCTCAGCCTTGGCATGGATTTCCGCATGCCTCCTCTGTCTCCAGCTCCATCAGTGTAGCTCCATTGTCTCCAGGGCTCTGGCTCCATCATTGTAGCTCCAGGTGACTTGTCAACAGGAATGTCTTGCAGGGACAACGTGTGTTCTGCCTCCAAGGAGGAAGACAGGGGTTCCCAGAATCCTCAGGAGAAAGCCAGGCCCACACAGAGGCCTCATTGACTATGACTGGATCGACAGGCTAGACTCCACCCCTTTGCAAGCTGTCAGGAGATTATGCAACTTCCACACACCATTGAAACTTGTCCATCATGGCATCCCTGTTGGTAAAAGACATCCCCGTGGTACAGTTTCAACATCATAACAACATGCAACCCACCACATATGACAAACTAAAAGATGGGTGGTGGTAAAGAACATTAGCCAAACTCTTCAAACTCGCTGCTATCAAGTCAATACCATTCCATAGCAGCCCTGTGACTCAGAATAGAATAGGCTCTTTGGGTCTCTGACACTTTTCATTTCTATGGGAACAGATAATCTCATCTTTTTCCAGTGGATCAGCTTTCAAAACTACTGACCTTGTGGTTAGCAGGGCTCCTCATATTTAACAAGCATCAGGCATACTTCTAAAGACCTTACACGTACTAGTTAATTTAACTTGCACACACGCTTGATGAAGAGGGCACTACTACTATTGTTGTTGTTAGGTGTCGTTAGATGGGTTCTCATCATACTGACCCTGTACACAGAACAAAACATGACCTGGTCCCGCACCATCCCCCCCCACCCCCCACTTTACCAAGTATGATATCTTTCTTCAGGAACTGATCTTGATAACATTTCCAAAGCACATGAGACAAAGTCTTGTCATTCTTTCCTAAGGAAACATTTCCTAAGGAACATTCTAGTCTGCACTTCTTCCCAGACAGATTTGCTTCACGAGCGTCCTTATTCCAGACGAGGAAACTAAAAACTAAGAGAGGTGAACTTCCCAACGTCCTCTGGATGACAACAGGAAGTGTCAGAATTTGAACCTAGGCGCTCTGGTTCTAGAGCTGAAGCTCTGTACACTGCCCAGAGAGCAGTGTATTATAAGCAGCATCCGACTGGAACCCAGGCCTTCTTTCTCTCAGACCAGCATTTGCTGTACCTTGTCAGGCTTTCCTTCTTGGCCTTGTTCCTTGTTCTCTCCTCTGTGGCTGCTACATTTGCTACTTCTGTCTTTTCACCTGTAATCCACTGCAGTCTCTAGTGCTTTGGGTAAGCATGTACATTCAGATCAGAATCTTATTTCTTCAATTTGTTTCGAGCTGTAATGATTTGGCTTGATGTTTCTTTCCCTCAGATTTATTCTCAGCCCCATGCAGCCTAGCCTATGATCCCTGCCTTTGTGTCTTTTGAGGCCTCAGCTGTTTAACAACTCAGGACTCTAGGTGAATGGAGAGGGCATCCCTTGAGGCAGACGACTTCCCACAGCAGATGGACGAGGGGAACAACCTAAACTTTTTTCACACAGGACTCCTACAAGGCTATGGATCTCATTACTTTGCATTTTTAAGGTCCTTCTGTCTGAGGTCTTGGACCCAGAAAGGGATCCTGTTATTTAAGGGCTAAAGCAGAGGATATCAAAATTGGACCTTCATGTCTAGGGAGGAGAACATGGAAGCAGCTTCTTGGGGATCAGTAAAACTAATAGACCCACGTAGACTCTTGAACTGCTGACATTTTTTTGTATCTCAATTTTAGCCTACTCTTTCTGCTGACTGTATCCGTGGCTCTCCAAAGCAGGGAGCATGGCAGACGCTGCAGCATTTTGTCGCAATGGAGAGTGACTGGCATCTCACTGCCAGACAGAACAACCTGGCAGTTCTGATTTAGGTTTTCTGAAGTCAGATCTTGGATAAGTTTCCCTGACTGCTAAGATGCAAGAAATAAGTTGGGTTTCTGAGAATTACAGTTTCCAATAACTCTGTCATAAACAGTTATTCAATAATGATAATAGGAAACACTTCAAAGTATGTATTTTATGTGAAAGGCACTACTCTGAACACTTAACAGAAAGTCAATCCTTAAGGCCCAACCCCTCTCTGTCAGTTTGTTCTACTACAGGGGTTTAGTGAGTTGCTATGAAAAGTGAAGCTATGCTACTGGTATTGAACATATCCACAGGTTCCCTGTGGCAGACAGGTTTCGGTGGTGCTTCCAGGCTAGGACAGACAAGGTACAAAGACTTGGTTATGTACTTCTGAGGATTAGCCAAAGAAGTCCAAATCAGTACTGGAAGATGTGCCAGTTTGGATGCCACACCAAATACATTAGTGACTGCGACAGTGGGCTCACGCAGACCAATGAATGTGAAGAAGGTACAGGATGAGGCAGGGCCCCATTCAGTTGGATAGGATTGCTAATTCAGAGCCAACTGAACTACAGCTAACAACAAGAACTGTTCTTGAAGCAGGTACAAGAGGTAGGCACCACTGTTGCCCCATTTCACAAGTGAGGAAATGGAGGCAGGCATGTTTCTGTCATTTGCCCTCAGCCAGGACTGACACTGGAATATTTCGTCTGACTCCCGAGTTTACCCTCCTTGCCAAGTGCTCTTCTGCCTATCAGTGTGTGTGTGTCAGCTTATGTGACTGCTGCTTTTCCTAACCGGCCACTCCTATTTGACCTGAGTTAATGGATTCCCTCATTTCTTCAGAATGCCTGAGATTTCCTAGTTGCACCAAGGGTGTAAAACTATTCCAGAAGCAGTTTTGTGTTTTGTTTTGCTTTGTTTTTGCAGATTGTGCAAGCAGAAGGTGCCTTCAATTCAGCTTGAACTCCAGAGGAGAAAAAGCACTCAGTGAATTCCGTTTACTGCTCGCGTGTCTTTATTTATTTATTTGCTATTTTTTCACTAGTAAGAATATTTTCATTAAGGATTTGTTGAGCACCTATTATGTGCTCAACATAAGATGTCTATTAGCTTAACCATCAGAAACCATTTGGTTACTGGGAGAGTGAGAGCCAAAAGAGCAATACGGAAAGGAAAGAACTCCACTGGAGTGGTGCTGTAGCCCCTGACAGGTCCCTTTGTGGGCCTTCTTCTCCTGGTCCCAATGTGATGCTGAGACAGACAGCCTTTAGTTTGTCCCAAACTGAGGCCTCTGTATACAGTCTTTGAAATTTCTCTCTGATCAAAGTACAAATCCAGGTTTTCCTCAAGCCTCTGGAAACTTTGGCAAGTTCTCATTAATTAGAAAGATTTGTGAGTATTTGAGACCATTGTGATCACCTTTCATGGAGAAAGGAGAGGTATGCAGTTTTGACATGAATAAACATTTAATGCAAATTAATCAAGCCCAGGGGTATGGAAGGACCTAGAGAGTCTCCATGACCAGAATCCCCTCTCCTCCCAGCCCAATCTGGCCCCAGACTTGTGCTGTCTTGTCCCTTGTCCTGTAGCTCTTTGTTCCTAGCCACAGCCCTGCATGAATCAGGACTCCATTTGCAGAGTCTTTCAAAGGGAATAAACAGCTCGTTAGAGGAGAAAAAAACCTTGGCTGTTTAGCTTTTCATTCTGCCTGGCTCTCCCTCTTGTTCCTCTAGAGAGGGAATTGTGGCAGAAGAGGGCAGAAGGAGGGATAAGTGAGGCAGTATTAGAGAGAATGTAATAGAGAGAAACAGAGATAGAGATGAATGCCTACAGACACAGAGAGGGACAGAACTGGAAGAACTATGAGCCAGAGACAGGCAAACCTAGTACGTCAGCCTGGGTAGACTAAAGAAACAAATTCATAAACATGCATATGTGTATAAGAAAGAGTTTTATATACAAGAGCAATGGAGGGATACCAGCAGGGTAGAGGTAAGGTGGGGTAGAAAGAGAAAACCGATGACAAGAATCTATATATAACCTCCTCCCTGGTGGATGCACAATAGAAAAGTGGGTGAAGGGAGATGTTGGACAGTGTAAGATATGACATAATAATAATAATAATTTATAAATGATCAAGGGGTCATGAGGAAGGGGGGAATGAGGAGGGAGGGGAAAATGAGGAGCTGACACCAAGGGCTCAAGTAGAAAGCAGATGTTTGAGAATCATGACGCCAACAAATATACAAATGTGCTTGACCCAATGGATGGATGGGAGTTATATGAGCCCCCCAATGTATGTATGTATATATTGTGGTGAGAGCTGTATGAGCCCCCAATAAAATGATTAAAAAAAACAAGGAACACTTGAATATTGAGGAAACATCTCAACGCAGTCCAGATCAAGTCCATAAGTCCAATATTGGCCCACATGTCCAAGACCAATCTATAAATTCCTTTCCAGACTCATGAAACACATGCAATGATGCCAAATGCAGGAAGATCACAGGCCAGTGGGTGGGAAGTCTTGTGCATCCAGTGGCATTGTAAGCATCTCAGTGCTGGCAGGAGTCTCCCTGTGGTACCTCTAGCTCCCAGGGTTCTGACTGCATCAGGATAGATTCATGTGGCTTCTCATCAGAAATAGCTCACAGAGAGTGAGCTCAGAAAGTGTTTCCTGCCTCCAAGGAGGAAAAGAGGAGTTCCCAGGATCCTCAGTAGAAGACCACGCCCACACAGAGGCCTCATTGGCTGTAATCTTATTGACAGGCTAGACTCCACCCCTTCACTCATAATCCTCAGATTGACCACAGATTATGTAACTACAAAACCCAGCGACACAGACAAATGTGAAAAGGAAAGGAAGAAGGTAAGAGGGAGAGGAGGGGAGGAAAGAGGGAGGGGGAGGGAGGAGGGAGAACAAGAGAATTTTAAATAGAAGAAAGACAAAAGAGACCATTTTCTAGAGGTCATGACAAAAGTAGAGGGTAAATGAACCTTGAGAGAAGAAAGTCAAGAACCAATACAGAAAACAATGGGATGCAGTGACATAAAAACAAAAGAAAGATCCAGAGAGACAAGTAAATGTAATTCAAGCAAGAGAGGGACAACAGAGAGGGCTGGAAATAGAAAGAATAAGGTAGACATGAGGGAAACAGAGATCTAAATAAGGCGCAGGGAATGTTCAGTGGTAATTTATAGAAAAGAGAGTAGAGGTGGGAATTTATAGTTATTGAGAATTCCTATGGCCCCCACCCCAATTAGGCTTCAGTGGCACTGGTATGTAAGCGTTGAACTGCTAAATTCAAGGTCAGTGGTTCAAACTCACCAGCCACTTCATGGGAGAAAGATGAGACCATCTGCTTTTGTAAAGATTTACAGAAACCCTAAGTAGAGTCAATATTGAGTCACAGTTGACATAACAGTAAAGTGACCAGATTTTAAGCAGGACACCATTGACTGGGGGTGGGGTGGGGGGTGGGGGTAAGGGGGTTCCTTTATGTGCTGCTGAAGCGAGCACAGGGTGGGGGTGGTTCTTGATAAAAAATTTGGTCTATATGGAGCACCAAAAATTTTCATAGAATGCAAAAATAGTATTATAATTTATTTGTTTTAATTTTGAACTGCCACAGGACACTGTTAAATTGTTAAAAAGAGGGACATCTGGTCACCTTACATAACAGCAGTATTTGTTTATTATTTTTTCCCCTTTCTTCTTCTTGGCATGCCAAACACTGTTAAGTGGTTTACAGACATCATTCATTGCTTATACAGACTTGTTGCCTTGTGGGATCTTTATGACTATGGAACGCTAGAGGCAGATTTAGTGGTTTATGGTGTGGTCTGCTAACTGCAAAGCCAACAGCTCAAAACACTTACTTCTGAGCTCTTACTCAATCTCAGAAACCCACAGAATCAGTTCTACACTGCCCTCAAGGGTAGCTATGAATCAAAACCGACTCCATGGCAGTGTATCTGAGTTTTCTTGAGTTTTGATTCTTAGGATCAGCTTCACTGTCCTTATTTTAAAGCTGGGGAAATTGAAGCATCACACATCCCAGGAGTCACTGAATTAGATTTATTTGTACATCCTTGGTGTTCTGAATTACTAGGGATAGCACCTTGCAAGACTCATCCGTACCCTCAGAAATAAAACAAAAAAATGCCTAAACTTCCCATTCTGGAGAGTAGAGCCTCCAACAGTTTAGATTCCAACTCCTCCTACAGCTAACCTTCCATTTCCATGCCACTGCCTGCTGTCTTGTGGAATTCTAAAGCTATTTGGGTTTCAAACTTCTTGTTTGGCTAATTTCTGATCACACAAAGCACTGTCTTCCTGGAAGTTTTATGTCATTTCTCACCAAGGTCGGGGGCACAAAGTGATGATGGGAAGGGCATTCAGGGAGAAGGAATAATTTGAACAAACATGAGGACATGGACTTCCAATTTTATTTGTACATTGGATTTGTGGCCAACTGCCTTACGCATATCTAGTTTCCTAAAAGAGTAGCAGAGTAATATAAAAGACCCTGAGTTTGGATTTCAAAGGCCAGGTGAGTCCCAAGAAGTTTTGTCCTTTATGTACCTAACAAGTCTAGGGTGTTTTTGATATATAAATTATGATATGATAAAATATGAATTATCTTTGATATGATATATATTTAAATATGTATATATAATTTTTCTACCAGAGTTCAGATAAGACCTCTTTACCAATTGCCATTAAATCAATTTAACTCATGATAATCTTGTGTTTATTTGGACAGAGCTGTATTCTGTAAGTTCTTTTTTAATTTTTAAAACTTAATTTAATTAAAAAATGTTATGATGCATTGGGTGAAGATTTACAGAATAAATCATTCATTTTATATTCAACAATTCATATACATCTTTGTCAAACCATTGTATCATCAGTGTACACGCATTAATCTCAGTTTTTCCCCTTTTCTAAGCCTCTGAACTTTGTTGTTGGGTAAATGCTGTCCCTTTCTTCTTACATGATCGATTATTCTAACACAGAGGTGAGCTGTTTCTTACCTGAAGGGAAAGGACTAGAGTCTTGAGTGGGGTGTGTGTGTGTGGAGGGGGGCGCGGCACCACTCTCTCTCTGAGCAGTAAGCCTAGTCTACAGTAAGTTTTGTTCTGTAGTTTTCTCTCACTCTATTTAGGACTAACTCCCTTGGTGGTAGAAATGTGGCACCATCTCATTCTTTTAGTTTCAGGATCATTGAGAATGATGTGAGGGATCCATTAGTTCAATGGAATACTTGTTTTCATACCATATATATTCGAGTATAAGCCCACCCGAAATTCTCAAACAAAAAATTTCAAAATTTTATTTTTTAAATTTTACGTCACCTTATATTCAAGCACATATGGTCCATCTTTCAATTTTCATTGCTCTTCTCTCCTAAGGATGATAAAAGACCAACAGCTGCACTTCTGATGGCTTCTCACAAGCATTTAAGAGTGCAGTAGCTACTCACCCAAGTAGAAATGGAACATTGGCTTTTGAATTATGTTATGCCAGTAGACCTTGCTGTCCCCAGACTGTAGTTCTGATCCCCCAGGCCCAGAAACTCATTCCCTTGAGAAGTTTTGTTCTAAGAAGTAGTCATAATTTTGCCTCCGGTATGTTCCAGGAAGGAGAGCCTGGTAGCATCGTGATTAGACACTGGGCTGCTAACCATAAAGTCGCCAGTTTGAAACTACCAGTCACTCTGTGGGAGCAAGAGAAGGCTTCCCACTCCTGTAAAGAGTGACTGTCTCAGAAACTCACAGTGGGCAGTTCTACCCTGACCCATAGGGCCACTGTATGTTGGCATCAGCTTGATGGCAGAGAGTTTTTGGATATTCCAGTGGGAGGAACATAAGGTCTTTGGCTCTTGTAAAGAGTCACAGCCTTGGCAATCCAGAGGGACAGTTGCACTCTGTCCTACAGGATTCCAGTGGGGTGGAATTGACTTGATGGCAGTGAGTCTTGAGTATGCTCCCTCATATTTATGGGTACAAATGAACTATCCTCTGTCAAATTTTTAGATTTTCATAGGTGTACTCCCAATTGCCCTCCCTCAACTGTTCAGCATCCTGCATATCTATCTAAGCATCTATCCCTAGGTCATTTTTCTGCAGGATGTGTATATAAATATATATATACACACACACATATATACACACACACATATACACACACAATTTTATTTATGTATAAAGATTTACCCCGGTTACCTTTAACTCGTGCAAACTTCCCATTGTCTTGCTCTCCCCATCATTTTTTGCCCTCTCTCCCTCTTGTCGCACACTGTCTTTGTCTTATTCACCCAAGTTGACAATGAAATATCCTTTAGCTTATAGTTTCTCTGCTCTCCCTTTCCTTCCCATCCCTGGTAACCCTCAAAGGATGCTTCAGTTAGTGTGATAACCTTTGCTTGACTTTTTATAATAATGGTTTCATACACTATCTGTCCTTTTGTGATTGACTAATTTCATTACTTAGGGTGTCCCCCAGATTCATTCATGTTTCCATTACATTTTTACTGTCTTTTTTTTTTTTTTAAAAAAAACACGACTGTTTGTGCTACCCAGGGAGTCCACGAAATGTTTCCAGTCCCATTAATCAAATGTGTAAAAAGGACTGGCTTCTTTCTTATGAGGTCTGATTTAGTCCAGGGGCAATGGAGTGTGAAATTCTAGGGACAACATAGATTAGCCGGTTATTTCATCAGTTCATTCATCACCCAGTCATGGAGAAGGTTTTGCACTGCTGGTTCCTGGAAGGACCCAAGGTTGGTATGAACTAGAAGACCTATTTTGCTGGAGTAATTAAAAGCAGTTAACCAAAGGGTCAGAAGACAGCAAGAGATAGGCAATATGACCCAAAGTCAAGTCTGAGGGGTGAGATGATGGCACAAGCTGGCCACTCTCCCCACCCCAACCGAGGACAGAATCTGTGCAGTTATCCACAGACACTATTATATTACTGAGTCGTTCCAAAGGGCCATATTCGGTAGGACATGACATAGAGTGTGACATGGGTTTGGGTGATTTGTTCAGAATGAGAGTTGCACACAGTGTACTAGACAAGTTGATGGATGAGGGTGAGTGAAGCACTAGCTTTTCATTTAAACTAGTTATACTGTAGTTGGGGGACTTTATCAGGACTGGATCCTCCTTATCCTTAAAAATAATATCAAGCCTGGGCTTGATATTCTCTTTAGTTCCATCGCCAGGTCATTAATAATAATCAGCATTCTGTTCATTTCCCTCTCACTAGGCTCTTCTTCTAAAGTCCTGCCCAAGGGTTGACCTAGAGCAGTGGTTCTCAATCTTCCTAATGCCACGACCCTTTCACACAGTTCTTCATGTTATAGTGACCATGCCCAACCATAAAATTATTTTCCTACTTCCTAACTGTAATATTGCTACTGTTATGAATTGGGGACCCCTGTGAAAGGGTCGTTTGACCCCCAAAGGGGATGCGACCCACAGGTTGAGAACCACTGACCTAGAGCGTTCACATTTGGATGATGCCCTGAGAGTGGCGTAGAGGTTGGACTCCCATCAGCAGACATTACCAACTCTCTGGGAGTCTTCTTTCTGACCTACTGCTGACCTCAGAGCAAATTCCCTGGGGGAGAAACTATCTGTCCTGTGCCTTGAAGAGGACTCACCCCAAAAGACCACCATATAGAGTGATGATACATTTAGCCTTCCCACTGCCACGGAGTAGCTACTGATCCACCGAGAAAAAATGTGCCCTGATGAAATTCCAAGAATGTCAATATTGAACTAAGGGGTTACATGTTTGACTATGATCAGCAAGGTCAAAAGTTCAATACCACCAACCTCTTCGAGCTGAAAAGGACTTTCTACTCCTGAACACAGCTACAGTCTCAGCAACTCACAAGGCAGTTCTAGCGTGTCCTATAGAGTTGCTGTGGGTCGGGAACTACCAGGTCTGTTAAGCAGGAATAGTCTTTGTTTTCTATACACTTGTCTAGTCTTGTTGTTTCAAATAAATGAGATTAAGCAGTCCTTCCCCTTTGTGATTGACTTGCTTCACTCAACTGTGTAGTGACATGCACCAGGAATTAATTTCTCTTTATGGCTGAGTTATATTTCACTGTATACATGTTGAGGGCCATGGTTGTTGCTTTGAGGACTAAGATACACATGACCTAAACCATGGTACTTTCTTTTTTTTTAATGAATCATTTTATTGGGGGCTCATACAACTCCCACCACAATCCACACAAACATCAACTGTATGCCGGCCCCACCTACACACCCATTGCCATCATCACTCTCAAAACATCCTCCCCTCCCAGACCCCCGGTATCAGCTCCTCATAGCATTCCCCAGCCCCCTCCCCCTTCCCCCAGCAATCTACAAACTGTCCCTTTTTCATACTGTACACTGTACAATGTGTCCCAACACTCGCCTCCCCACTGACGCGTCCCAGAGAGGACGCCATGCACAGATCCCTGAAGTTGGTTCTCCCTTTCTATTCCTCCATCCCTCCACCCTCCTCATATTATCACTCCTATTACTAGTCTTGATGGATCATCTATCCTAAATTTCCCATGTTTCCAACTTCACTGTACATCTCCTGGTCTAGCTGGATTTATGTGGTAGAATTGGAGTCATGATAGTGGGTGGGAGGCAGCATTTGGGAACTAGAGGAAGGTTGCATATTTCATTGCTACTACCCTGTATCTTAACTGGCTCATCTCCTCCTTGTAACCCCTCTGCAAGAGGATGTCACCTCACCTATCGATGGGTTTTGGGTCCCCAATCTGTACTCCCCCTCATTAATAATAATATAATTTTAGCTCATTGATGCCTGACACCAGATCCCTTCACCACCTCATGATCACACAGGCTGATGTGCTTCTTCCATGTAGGCTTTATTGTTTCTGAGCTGAATGGCCGCTTATTTACTCAAGCCTTTAAGACCCCAGATGCTATATGTTTTGGTAGCCGGGCACCATCAGCTTTCTTCACCACATTAGCTTATGTACACATTTGTCCTCGGTGATCATATCAGGAAAGTGAGCACGCAATGTTATGCTTTTTGCTTCATATGTATGTGAAAGTTGGATATCGACCAAGAAGAGAAGAAAAATTGATGCATGTGTACTATGGTGTTAGTGAAGAATATTGAGAATACCATGAACTTCCATAAGAACAAACAGATCTGTCTTGAAAAAAGTACAGCCAGAATGCTCCTTAGAGGCAATGATGGTGAGACTCTGCGATACACTTTGAATAGTTATCAGGAGAGTCCAGGAAAGGACATGATAGTTGGTAGAGTGGAGGTTCAGTGACAAAGAGGAAGGCCCTCAAAGAGATGGATGGGCATGGGGAAGTCATAATGGGCTCAAATAGAAGATGGTGCAGAAACAGGTGACATGCTGTTCTGCCGTACAAAGGATTGCTATGAGCCAGTCCCACATGGCAAGGGCAACAACATGTCCCAGGTATATCTTTAAGTGGACCTAATTGTGTAACTGGTGGCTGTGACAAACTGGAGAGGGATGTGCACTCAGGTCCCTTGAAGGCGATTTAGGGAGAAGCTCTTTAAAAATGCCAGGAGACGCTTCTCAACTTTCAAAGAGGCTAGCATCTTTGATGCTAGCAACTAGCACATATGCAACCGTACTATGGCCAAAGCCAATGCCCCTGGGGGTAGAGCTCTGTTCCATGAGCCAGGCCCTTTCTCAGGAGCACTGCTGATGTAACGGTTATGCATTGGGCTGCTAACTGAGAAGTCAGCAGTTCGAAACCACCAGAGTCACGGTGTTGGAAACTCACAGTACTACCCTACCTTAGAGGATTGCTATGTGTCCAAATGTACTCATTGACCGTGAGTTTTTTTTTTATTTGTTTGTTTGGTGAGGCTTTCTCCCTCATCTGCCAGGAAGCAGCCTGTTAACTGCTCCAGGCTGGATCCCTCTCTACGTGAAGGTAGGGGTTGTCTGACACACATGGCCCCCTTCTGTGCGTGTTGGAAAACACAGCGGAATGTTAAATAAACACCGGCTAATTACCCTGGGAATATTTATCAAGGGTTCCCCACATTGTAATAAGAAATTATTGAAACATATATCACCTACCGAGTTGTTAATCACTGGCAAATATATTTTAAATAAAGCAGTCCATTAATATTTTAATTTAGCCTGTCTCCTGGAGAATATGTGCGACATCAGACAAATGTCCTGAACTTCAGAGGCCAGGGAAAAAATGTTTCGCACCTAGTTAATCTTTATGTTCTTCTCTCAGGGAGGATATTCTGTCAGCACCAGGAAGAGACAGAATCCCCCTGGGCAAGTCTGGATGGTGAGTGTCCTTGAGGAGATGGTGGGTGAGGCAGGGAAGTCTTACTTCTCCAGAGGGGCTGGCAGTTGGTTAGGGGACGGAGAGGGGACCAAAGCCGCATGACCAGTTAGGAGCTCTGACTCCCAGACCACTTCTGGTTTCCTTAAATGCAAAGTCATGCAACTGAAAGACCTGACAGCCTCCAAGATCATGGCAGTCTTATTTTGAGTGTTTGCTTTAAGATTTTTATTGTGAAGCAGATGCAGGTTTTGAAATCAGACATTGCAATTCCCTTAATGCACCACAACCTCCATCATGTCCTCCCCGACTCCCCCCGTGTTCATTCCTCCTTCTTACACAACCCTCTGAATGCTGTTCTTGAGTTCATGTTAACTCTTTCATCTTTAATGGTCCATTATTCTAAGGTATGCATCCTACACTATTGTTATTGTTCATTAACAGGCCAAACATTGGCTCATAGAAAATGGAGCGTTCCCTTCTGTTGTACATAGGACTGCTATGCATCAGGACACCCCTCCCCTCTGAGGGCACCTCAAAGCCACAGTCACAACGGGCTCAAATAAAAGATGGTGCAGAAACAGGTGGCATTCCGTTTTGCTGACACAGGATTGCTATGACTCACATCCCACTCGGGAAGAGCAACAGCACGTCCCAGGGATATCTTTAAGTGAACCCAATTGTGTAACTGGCGGCTGTGACAAACCGGAGAGGGGTGTCTGCTCAGATCTCCTGAGGGTGACCTTGGGAGTATGTGCAGGTGCAGACCTGAAGGGTGTCTAGATATTATAATCTTGGGGGGTGGGAGCTGCGGGCACCGGTCTCTCTCAGAGCAGTAATCCTGGTCTCTTATGATTGGGAGTTTTGTTCTACATTATTCTTCCACTCTGTCCATAGGCTTCTTATGTAGTCCCTACCAACCCTTGACAAGTTCCTGTAGAAAGAAAAGCTCATTCTCCAGACTTACAGATTTAGGATGGCAGCAATATAAAACTAGATTTAATAACAGCATTTCTTTTCATGGTATTTCTTTTTCTGGGTAACTTCCCTTTATGATTGCTGCTGGAGGTTTTTCATTTATGGGCCAGACATACATTTCCTTTTAAAAGTGAATTTACTCATCTCGTTTTCTATATCAGCGTCACCAGGTACTGCCAGTTCCCTTTGGTTAACTCTCACTTGTGGTGACCCCAAGAGTGTTGCAGGAGCATTGGGCTTGACAGGCTATTCAACGGCAGACTTTGTTAGAAGTGGAGCCCTAGTCATCCTTCCAAAGTGACTCTGCAAGGACACAGCCACCTAATTTCTCAGTAAAAGGGTGTTACCCCTTTGCTCTACCCAGGCACTTCCTGACTAGATTATGTTGCCTTTGGGTGCTATCGAGTTGGTTCTGACACTTACTGATGCCATGTACAACACAACAGAATTTCTCTGGGTCCTTATAATGATTGCTATCTTTGAGCCAACTGTGGCAGTCCCCGTGTCAACTCAGTGACCCTCTGCTTCATCAAGTATAATGTCTTCTCCCTTTGACTGACCCCTCTGATAACATGTCCAAATTAAATGAAAAGTCTCACCATCCTTGCCTCTAAGGGGTGCAGGCAGTATGATACATTTATATATATCTATATATCTATATATATACATATATATATATACACACACACATATACACACACACAATACAAAGGGCACGTTAAAAAACAAAACCAACATTTTAAAAACCTCACAGATATCAAATTGATGCTGACTCATAGTGACCTTTTAGGACAGGGTAGACATGCCCTTGTCAATTTCCCAGGCCTTTGCTCTTCACAGGAGTAGAAAGGCCCATCTTTCTCTCTCGAAAACATTGGTGGGTTTGAACTGTGACCTTGCGGGTCGCAGCCCAACATATAAACCCTGCACCACCAGGGTTCCTTGATATACTCATGAATATTCTCCACCAAATCAAAAGCATGTTCTTCTTTCATTCTTTTGCCCAGATTTCACGTGCCTAGGAGTAACTGAAATGTATCATGGCTTGGATCAGACACATGTCAGTCCTCAAAGTGACAGCTTTGCTTCCGAACCCTCTAGAGTGATCAGATGCAGTAGATTTGCTCAATGAGAGATGTTGACTTAGTTTTTGACTGGTCCCACACAGGCATTAATTGTGGACCCAACTAAAATGACATCCTTGGCAACATCAGTATTGCCTTTCTTTATCATGATTCTGTTGTTGGCTAAATTATAAGTAGTTTAAAAACACCTTTCTGTTGTGGTGTCACTCATACTGAGAACTGTAGCCTTTGATCTTTACCAGTAAATGCTGCCAACTGCCTTCACTTTCAGTGTCATCTGCATATCACAGGGTCATAATGAGTCTTCCTCCAATATCGATGCCATGTTCTTTCTCATATGATCTAATTTCTTGGCATATTGTCACAGGATACAAGTTGAATAAATATGCTGAAACTGTACCGCCTTTGTACACACTTTTCTTGATTTTATTTTATTTTTTTTTTAAAAAAACTATTTTATCGGGGGCTTCTACAACTCTCATGACAATCCATCCATCCATCCACTGGGTCAAGCACATTTGTACACTTGTTGCCATCATCATTCTCAAAGCATTTGCTCTCTACCTGAGTCCTTGGTATCAGCTCCAAAGTTTTTCCCCTCTCTCCTTCTATTCCCTCGCTCAGGAACCCCAGATAATTTATAAATCACTAGGAGGTGGGAGAAAGGAAGTGGTATTGGCTGTTCTTGATCTTAAACATGGAGCATTTACTTTATTTGTTCAAATGACTGCCTCTTGGTCTATGTACAGGTTCTGCCTGGACACCGTGGAATGTTCTAAGATTCCCAGTCTTCTCTATGTTATCTTTAGTTTGTAATTATCCAGACAGCTAAATGCCTTTCACAGTCAATAAAAAACACAGGAAAACATCTCTGTGGTATTTATTCTTAGTTATCAAGATCTATCTGACCTCGCCAAAGATAATTCCTCTTGTCACATTCTTTTTGGAAATCATCTTGAATTTCTGGCAGCTTCCTGTTGATGTACTGCTATAGCCATCTTTGAATTATTGTCAGCATAATTTTACCAACTTGTGATATTAATGATACTATTTGCTAATCCCAACATTCTGTTTTGCCACCTGTCTTTGGGATGGACACAAATATGGGTCACTTCCAGTGAGGCTGTTTCTAGAATTTTCTCAACAGAAACACATGAAAACATTCATGCTGCATCTATTTGTTGAAACATTTCCCTTGTTCTTCCCTCACTTTCTAGAACCTTGCTTTATGCCCTTGTCTTCCATGGAGCATGGACTTCTTCCTTCAGTACTATCGATTCTTGAGCATATGCTACCCCCTGAAATGGTTAAATATTAATGAAGTATTTTTGGTACAGTGCCTCAGTGTGGTCCTTCCACTTTTTTTGAGATATTTCCTTCATAGTTCAATGTTTTCCTAAGAGATATTTCAATATTGCAACTGGAGGCTTATTTTTTAAACTTTTATTGTGAATTAAGTTAAGGTTTACAGGGAACCCTATCAATTACACAATTAATGATTCATACATATTTTACTTCGAGTCATCTACTGTGTGGCAGTCATGTACTTGATGTGAATTTCATGATTGGGAGTGTAGGGGTGGAGTCTAGCCTGTTACTCTGGAGATAGCCAATGAGACCTCTGTGTGAGCATGACTTTCTCCTGAGAATTCTGGGAAGTCTCATGGTATTTCCCAATTGGAGAAGAGAGACTCGACTGAGTTTCTACTGACAAGATGAGATGACAGTATGCTGATTGATCCCGGAGACTGAAGGAGCCAGAGGAGAAGCCACATGGATTTGCCCTGATGGAACCAGACCTCTGGGGCCAGAGAAGTCACAGAGAGACCCTTGCCAGTGCTGAAATGCTTTTACCACCAATGGATACTGCTGATGGATCCTGAGCCCTGGAAATGAGGAGTCATGGGGAGACTCCCGCTAGTGCTGGATGCTTCTACCCCAACTAGATTCACAAGACTTTGCACCCACTGGTCTGTGATTGTCCTGGTGTCATTGCATGTGCTTTGTAAATTGGAAGGAGACTTTATAGACTGGTATCAGACATATGGGCTAATATCAGACTTATGACCTTGAACTGGACTGGGTTGGGATGTTTTCTCAATGCTCCATTCCTCTTGTCTATAAACCTTTCCCTTATATCCATATGAGTGTTTATGAATTTGTTTCTCTAGTCTACCTGGACTAATACATACTGCAATCCCCTTGCACTAGTCTGGGTAGACTAGAGAAACAAATCCATAGAAACTCATATGTGTATAAGAGAGAGTTTAATATAAAGCATAACTGTACATTAAGAAAGCATTCAAACCCAGTCCAGTCCAAGCCCGTAAATCTGATATTATCCCATATGTCGGATGCCAGTCTATAAAATCTTCTTCAGACTCACAAAACACATGCAATGATGCCAAATGCAAGATGATCACAGACCAGTGAGTAGAAAGTCTTTGGATTCAGTGGTGTTGTAAGCCTCTTAGTGCTGGCAGGGGTCTCCACGTAGTTTCTCCAGCACCCAGGACTGCATCAGGGTAGGTTCTTATAACTTATCATCAGGAAAGTCTTACAGAAAGTGTGTGTGTGTGGGGAGAGAGAGAGAGAGAGAGAGAGAGAGAGAGAGAGAGAGAGAGAAGTATCTCACGTCCCCAAGGAGGAAATTCACGTCCCCAAGGAAGAAAATACAGAATTCTCAGGAGAAAGTCAGGCCCACACTGGCGTCATTGACTATGATGCGATTGACAGACTAGACTCCATTTCTTCACAAGTCCCAAATCGACACTAGATTTTATAACTACCACACCTCTCAATATACTTATCCCAGTTCCTTCTTGCGCTACCTGCTTCCATCCCTTTTTCTTTTCTAACCCTCTATAACTTGTCTTTGGATGAATACTACCCTTTTGATCTTAAATGATTAATTTTTCTAACATAGGGGTGAATTCAGTGACAGACCTGAAGGGTGACTAAAGGCCAAAGTTTTTAGGGTTCTATCAGTGTTTGTTGGTCCGGTAAGCTGAACATCTTAAGGTTCTGAGTTTTATTCCACATTTTCTCCTCCTCTATCTAGAACTTGTTAATGTGATCCTTACCAAAGAAGTTTATAGTCATAACTGGGCACAAGCCAGCTTTTGGGGTCTCTGGGTTGTAGAGACAGATGCTCTTAGTCCATTGGACTCATTATTGCCATGTGTCTTGATTTTTCACCACTCTTCTTTCCTCTGTGTGGGGAGAGATCAATCCAGTTGATCTTTTAAAATTCCAGTTTTAAAATTTTTAAAATTCCAGTTGCTACTCACTAAAGTAGGATGTAAAACATTATGTCTGTGAGGTATGTTATTCCCATTGACTTTGGTGTTCCTTGAAACGATATCCTGGTTTCCTAGACCCTGGTATTTTTTCCTCTCAAGGTATTTGGTTTTGTCTAAGATATTTTAATAATGTTTTCCTCTGTATGCTCCATCACATTCATGAATGTATTTGTAGCAAAGGTAAGTATACAGATGCAGATACCCTCTATCAAGACCATATATATGTGTGTCTTTTCAAGTCTGTTCAACCTATATGCTTATCCAATCATCTAATTATAGACTACCACTGTATGATTGTGCGCATAACAGTATTTGTTAAGCCTTGACTTTTTCTTCACTTCTTCCAAAAAGCTTAAGAAATGCGAAGCTCTTTCCTCTTGTATTTCTAACAGGTCTCCATATTTCATATAATAGTATCATCTTTCATTAAAATATTTGTCCTCTGATGTCATCTTTTGAAAATATCCATTCAACTCATTTACTTCATCCCTTCTTCAATTTTCTTTCCCTTCTCTATGTTCTATTACAAGTTTCCGAGTTTCTTCAAACATCGAACATTGTATTTTCTTTCTTGCCATTTTAAAACCTTTTGGTTTCTTTGTGTATGATGTCCTTGATGCCATCTCACTACTCTGCTGGTCTTTGATCACCAATGTCCAATTTGTTCCTGAGATGGTATCTAAATTTAAGCAAGATATATTTAAGGTCTTATTTTGGTTCTTGTGAACTTGTCTTAATTTCATTCAGCTTCAACTTAAACTTCAATATGAGCAATTGATGATTTACTCTGCAGTTGACCTATGGCCCTGTTCTGACTGAGAATATTGTGCTTCTCCTTTATCTCTTCACAAAATATAGCAGTCTATTTGGTTCTGACACAATCCCTCTCATGAAGTCTATGTGTATAGTGAATTAGTCTGGATAGACTAGAGGAACAAATTTCAGAGACACGCATATAGGTATAAGGAAAGGGTTTATATGCAAAAGAAATGTGACCCTCAGAAGGCATCCCAATCTAGTCCAGTGCAAAGTCATAAGTCCAATAATAACCCATATGCCCGAAATCAGTCTATAAAGCCTGCTTCCAACTCAGGAAATCACAGGTCAGTGGGTGCCGAATTCTGGTGCTGGCAGGGGTCTCCCCATGGCTCCTCGCTTCCAGGGCTCAGGTCCATCAACAGCATGCCACTCCAGCTTCAGAGGTCTGTCTTCATCAGGGCAAAGCCGTGTGGTCTCTTCACCGGCTACTCCAGCCTCCCAGCCACCGCCATTCTGTGTTGCCTGTGGTTAACCATCTCCTCTAGCTAACTCCCAACAACTGGGGAAGATAGCTTCTCATTTCACGAGGGAAATATCGTGAGATTTCCCAGGCGTCTCAGGTGAAAGCCATGCCCACATAGAGGCCTCATCGGCTACTCAATGGCTTTCTCCTGATTAATAGGCCAGACTCCACCCCTATATTTCAATTATAAAATTAACATAAGCACATGACTGCCACATATAGTCATCATTTATTTTGTTGTAAAAGGTATATTTCTAATGAATGAGTCATTAGTCTTATAAAATTATATCATGTAAACTCCAGCATCGTTTATATCACCAAGACTCTATTTTCCAATTATGGTTCCTTTCTGTCTTTCCAACTTGAGCATTTCAATCACCAGTAATTAGAAATGCATCTTGATTGTATGTTGAATGCAGAAGTAAACTATAGTACCTAATTACTCAAAACGTATATAGGTGTTGCTGTGGAGATATTTTGTCCCCACAGTTAACATTTAAAATTTGTTGACTTTAAGGAATGGAAGTTATCCTGGATAATGAGTGTGGGTACCACCTAATTAGTTGGAGAGTTTTAAGAACAAGCACTGAAGCTTCCCAAGGAAGAATAAACTCTGCCTCCATGCATAACAGAAATCTTTCTTGAATTTCTAGTCTGCTGGTCTACCTTTCTTCATCTCCTATTACTCTGTTTCTTTTTCTCTTTTGGGGGGGCATCGCTGCCCTCTGGTGGGAGTGGGAGACCAGCCTTGCTCCTGGAGAGCTGCTGCTGGATTTGAACTGCCAAGCCAGTGAGCCACGGTTCTGCACACAAGCATTACTCCACCGGGGCTCAGCTCCCCTATTACTCTGTTTCTCTGGAGGATCCTGAGTTATGTAATATTAAATAGGACACCAATTGCAAACATATATTTAGGTAAATTAATTCATATGTTTCTTTAGAAGATTTTTGTGTCAACTATTTGGGCACTGTGAATATAGTCAGCAACAACAGAAAGTACAAGTTCAGGTCTTCGTGAAGTTTATAATCTAGTGGTAAAAGAAGACAACAAAGTCACATAGCAGTATTTTAAATGATAAGAAGCCCTATAGAATAAGTAAGGCCTACAAAGAGGGTTGGAATAGCATGGGATAGCATGCAATGTAACTAAGGTGTCCAATGAATGTCATCGTGGAGAAGGCAGCACATGGGTATCTGAGAAAGAGTGTTCCAGACAGAAGAAATGCAATGACAGAAGCTCTGAAGCTAGAACTTACCTAGTGTGGTCAAAGACAAGGAATCCGATATATTTAGAAAGGTATGTGCAAAGGGAAGGGTTGCTGTAGGTGAGATCAGAGAGGTAATATGGTGACAAGATTGTGTAGTCCCTATTAGCAATTTAGCTTTTACCTCTCTGCGTGAGCTGGGACCACTGAAGGATTTCAACAAGAGGAATGCTATGATTTGACCTAAAGTTTAAAAGCATCCCTGTGGTTGCTCGGCTGAGAAATAGACCCCCAGTGTAGGGTACGGACACCTGGCAGGAAGCTCTTGCAGAAATCCAGGTGATGAACGATTGATTTTGGTAACAGCAATGATATTGACAAAATGTGGTTAGATTCTGGGTATATATCTATGTACATGTACATATATATAGCTAATTACATACCTTCATTGGGGGCTCTTACATCTCATCTCATCCATACATTCATCCATTGTGTCAAGCACATTTGCACATATGTTGCCATCACTTTCTTCTTTTATTAAAATCATTTTATTGGGGGCTCATACATCGCTTTTCACAATACTTAAATACTTATACTGGGCCAAACACCTTCACATGCCTGTTGCCACCATCATTCTCCAAATACCTGCTTTTCCACTTGAGTCCTTGACATCAGCTCCTCAGCCTTTCCCTTCCATCCCTGCTCCCCCCCCAACCCTCAATATTTTATAAAGAATTATTGTTTGGTCATATCTTACACTGCCGGACGTCTCCCCTCTCTCACTCCTCCGATGTCTGTCCTCCAGATAGGAGGTTATGTGTAGATGCTTGTAATTGGCTCCCTCTCTCTACCCCATCTTCCCTCCACCCATCCGGTAACTCCACTCTCACCACTGGCCCCGAGGGACTCATCTGTCCTGGGTTCCCTGTATGTCCAGTTCCCATCTCTACCAGTGTACCTCCTCCAGACCAGCTGGGTTTGTAAGGTAGAGTTGGGACCATGATAGTTGGGGGCAGGAAGCCTTTAAGAACTAGAGGAAAGTTGTATGCTTCATCGCTACCTCGCTGCACCTTGTTTGGCCTGTCTCCTCCCTGCGACTCCCCTGTAAGGGCATGTCCAATTGCCCACAAGTGGGCCTGGGGTCCTCATCTTATTCACCCCCTCATTCGTAGTGATGTGGTTCTTGTTCTTTGATGCTTGATATTTGCTCCCTTCCACCCCTTATGATTACATAGACTGATGTTCTTCTTCCAAGTGGGCTTTGCTGCTTCTGCGCTAGATGGCCACTTGTTCACCTTCAAGTCTTTAAGAACGCAGATGCTTTATCGTTTGGTAGCTGGGCACCACTGACTTCCTCCCCTCTATCTGCCTCTGCGACACCCTTTTGTACTCAGTGATCATGTCAGGAGGGTGGGCACAAAATGATATTTGGGGTCACATGGTGGGGAAGCAATGCAGTCTGAGCCCCCCAAATGGACCGAATCAAGAAGGGAGCACTTCTGGATGGACAGTTGGGAGGAGAGAATAACTGGACTGATGGTTCCTGGGGGACACAGGGGGTGGGGAGATGAAGGGGGGCATGGACCGGCTCAGGGAAGCAACAAGTGGTCCAGAATTGGTAGTGGAAAGGGTGTGGGAGGTCTAGTAGGGCTTAAGCAATGTAACAGAGAGGAAGTACTGAAACGCTAATGTAACAGAGAAGAAGCACTGAAACTCAAATGAAGGCTGAGCACTAGAGTGTGACAGGAGGAAGGTAGAAGGAAATAGAAGAAGGAACTAGAAGACAAAAGGCACTTGCAGAGATCTAAACACAGTCATCATCATTTTCAAAGCATTCTCTTCCCACTTGAACTCCCGTTATCATCTCCCGTTTCCCCTCCTCCCCCCACCTGCCCTCCTTCATGAACCCTGAATAAGTGCTTCCTTCCCCCCCACTATCATGACCTCAATTCTACCTTACAAATCAGATTAGACCAGAACATGCACACTGCTACAGATAAGAGCCCACAACACAGGGAATCCACAGTAGATAAGTCCCTCAGGGCCAACAATGAGAGTTGAGCTACCAGGAGGATTAGGGGATAGCGGGTGAAGACAGAGGCAATCAATCACCAGGATCTGTAACCCCATCCCAGGGGGACAAATAGAGGAAAAGTGGGAGAGGGGTAACAGGGTATGATGTAAGATATGAGAATAATAATCTGAATATATTTTAAAGGTGGAATGGACAAGATGTTTTTAATTGAGGGCTTGTACAACTCTTATATACACATCCATTATGTCAAGCACATTTGTACAGTTGTTGCAGGCAGCATTCACAAAACATTTGCTTTCTATTAGAGTCCTTGGTATCAGCTCCTCATTTCTCCCCTTCCTTTCCACTCCCCCTCCCTCATGAACCCTTGATAATTTATAAATTATTATTATTTTGTAGTGTCTTACACTGTCTGACATCTCCCTTCACCCACTTTTCTGTTATCCATCCCACAAGGAGGAGGTTATATGTAGACTCTTATAATCGGTTCCCCCCCATCTATTTCACCCCCTTCCACCCTCCCAGCATCACCACTCTCATCACTGGTCCTGAAGGGGTCATCTGTCCTGGATTCCATTTGTTTCCAGTTTCCATATGTATCTGTTTTAGTGTACATCCTCTGCTCTAGCCAGACTTGTAAGGTATAATTGGGATCATGACAGTGGTGAAGGGGCGGGGGTTGTGGGTGGGGGGAGGAAGCATTTAGGAACTAGAGGAAAGTTGTATGTTTCATCTTTGCTACACTGCACCCTGACTGGTTCATCTCCTCTCTGTGACCAGTTGTGTCCAGTTGCCTACAGTTGGGTCCCCAATCTACATTTCCTCACATTCACTGTGATGTGTTTTTTTTTGTTCTTTGACGTTTGATATCTAATCTCATCGACACCTCATGATCACACAGGTTGGTGTGCTTCTTTCATTTGGACTTTGTTGCTTCTGAGCTACATGACCACTTGTTTACTTTAAAGTCTTAAAAGTCTCAGGCGCTATATCTTTTGATAGCCAGGTATTATTAGCTTTCATCACCACATTGGCTTATGCACTCGCTTTGTCTTCAGTGGTTATATTGGGAAGGTGGACATGGAATGTCAGTTTAAGAGAACAAAGTATTCTTGTTGCTATAGGTAAGCTTGTGGTGCCAACATGGCCAAAGGTAGGTCTGTTGTGATGACATGGCCAATGAACACATGCAATCAATTGAAGGGCGGAAATAGAAAAGGCTTGCAAGCTCCGCCCTTGCTCTCTTGCTTTTGGATCTGCAGAACAGACAGCTGCCTTGTTCGTCCTGTGCCTCGATCTCCAAGCAACACTCCCCATGGGATGTCTAATGGTGGACTGTGTAGCTGTGAGTTGAAGTTCCTTCAAGTCCTGCTTCGCCACGCTCCTGAAGTATACATCTCTCGAGCTGGAGACTGTTGGACTCTGTCATCTGACTGACTGTTGGTGGCCTGCTTTGCTGTTTGCTGCTGGTAGGTGGATAGCCTGAATTGCTCGACGGCCCACAAGACTCCAAGGACTGCCAGTCTACCAGGTGTCTCATGCAAGTGAGTTGCACCAAGCCATTGTACTGTTTCATAGATTAGTTAACTGTTTATTTCTTATCTTATATCTGTGTAAATATATATATATATCCTTCTATCTATACAAATATATAAAGAGAATTACTAGTGTCCTGTTTTATTTCTCTAGGAGAACCCTGCCTGACACAGTGGCACCAGGAGTGCTTCTAGAGAAATAAAATCATAAATATGGGTTTTTCGTTTGGTTCTCCAATCTGACTAGTCTTAAGAGCACTGGTGATGCTAATTCTATACCTAATAGAATTTGCCACTCCTACTAGTCCATGGTGTGAAATAGCAAAGGTAATAACTAAAGTAGGAATACCAGTAGATGGGGTGCTGGTTAAAGGAGAGGCTCTGGGAGATCGTATGTTTGATATTTTCCAGCAGTTTTGTCAAGATGCCAAGTATAGGGAGGCTGGTTGGCTGGTCCTCCTTACAATCAACTATGCGATTAAGGAGAGGGATTGCCTCAGGGCCTCAGAAACACACTTCAAGTGCCGACTCACGGACTTGAAGGCTTCGGCCTGTGCTACAGAGGAGAGCCTTCTTGTCTGTAGTAAAAGAGCCAAAATTGTTGAGAACCAGGTCCAAAGTCTCATTATGTGAGTGGCTGAATTACAACGTCAGCTGAATGGTAGATCTAGAGGAGTGTCTGAAGCCAAAGTGAGGGCATTGATAGGAAAAAATTGGGACCCTGAAACATGGGATGGGAGTATTTGGGCTGATGATCCAGAAGAGGAGGATATTATGCTACCACTAGAAACAATTGAACCAGCCCAGTCAATAGCTCTACCCCTCCCAGCTGAAGATAATAGTTTACTGTCAACAAAACAACCCACACCTGATTAGATCAACCAACCTACTCAAGGTGAAACACCAGGTGGGGCTGCATCTCTACCATTGCCTGAGGGGAATGACTTACTAGATAGTGCTGAGAACTCAGGAAACACCCTCACCATTGATAGTTTCTGCTAGACCTGTAACTAAAATTAAGGCAAGGAAAGCTCCTAAGGGTGAGGTTGAGGTGATTACTCAAGAAGAAATATGCTATACTCACAAAGAACTGCTCGAGCTTTCAAATACGTACAAACAAAAGCCTGGGCAGTATCCCTGGGAATGGTTACTGAGGGTGTGGGATACTGGTGCGAGAAATGTAATATGAGATCAGTCTGAGTTTTTGGATATGTGACCCCTAAGCACAGACTCTTCTTTCAATGTCTCAGCAAGAGGGGCTAACAGAGGATCCAACTCCTTATTTGGCTGGTTCACTGAGGCATAGGCTGCCAGATGGCCTAGATTAGACCAACTTGAAGTGCCTGACCTACCTTGGTACACTGTAGAGGAAGGCATCCAAAAGCTGAGGGAAATTGGTATGGTGGAATGGATCTATCAGGATATTCCCATAGACCCCAAAAGGTGGTGTCCTGAGGACATATTCTTCACTACAACCATAAGGAACAAGTTTATGAGGTGGGCCCCAGCATCTTTGAAGACTCCTATAATTGCTATGTTGTGTGCACCAGGATTAACTGTGGGAACTGCCCTAAGTGAACTCTGACATTTGCCCACGATGAGACTGATTGGACTCCGGGGTGACAGAGGGCAAGTGTCAGCACTGAATCAAAAGAGACAGGGCAGACATGGTTATAATAGACAACAAGACTTTCATAGTAATCAAAGCAGCCTGTCTTGTGTGGAATTGTGGCATTGGCTACTTAGTCATGGTGTCCCTAGGAGTGAAATACATGGGAAACCTACTAAATATTTATGTGACCTATACAGGCAGAAGAATGCTGGATCAGGTGAACAGCGGGATAGGCAGTCACAATCATTCAACGAATTCCCAGACCTGAGCCAGTTTGCAGACCCACAACCTCTTGAATGAGGGGAAGGCTGGGTCCCTTGGAAGAAGGACCCTGCTACATCACCGAAGGTTTATTTATGCTGTTAGTCTTTCTTTTGGTCTTCCCCAAAGGGACCTGCGGCCTTTCACAAAAGTGACTGTTCATTGGGGGAAAGGAAATAATCAAATTTTTCAGGGATTACTGGACACTGACTCTGAACTGACACTAATTCCAGGGGACACAAGTGTTTCGAAGGTCCGCCAGTCAGAGTGGGGTCTTATGGATATCAAGTTATTAATGGAGTTTTAGCTCAGGTGTGCCTCACTGTGGGTCTAGTGGGTCCCCAAACCCACCCTGTGGTTATTTTTCCAGTTCCAGAATGCATCATTGGAATAGACATACTTAGTAACTGGCAGAACCCCCATATTGGATCCCTGAAATGTGGAATAAGGGCTATCGTAGTGGGAAAGGCCAAATGGAAACCATTAGAATTGCCATTGCCTAGGAAAATAGTAAACCAAAAGCAAGACCACATTCCTGGAGGGATTGCAGAGATCAGTGCCTCCATCAAAGACTTGAAAGATGCAGAGGTGGTGATTCCTACCACATCTCCATTTAACTCAGCCATTTGGTCTGTAAAGAAGACAGATGGATCTTGGAGAATGACAGTGGATTATCATAAGTTTTACCAGATGGTGACTCCAATTGCAGCTGCAGTTCCAGATGTGGTCTCAATGCTTGAGCAAATTAATACTTCTCCTGGTACTTGGTATGCAGCTA
This sequence comes from Nesogale talazaci, assembly GCA_004026705.1. Classification (NCBI taxonomy): domain Eukaryota; kingdom Metazoa; phylum Chordata; class Mammalia; order Afrosoricida; family Tenrecidae; genus Nesogale; species Nesogale talazaci. The sequence goes on from PVJH01001087.1 coordinate 77,050, forward strand.
TTGATCTGGCCAATGCCTTCTTCTCAATACCAATCTCAAAGTATCACCAAAAGCGGTTTGCCTTCAGCTGGCAGGGGCAACAGTACACTTTCACAACTCCCCCCCGGCCGCAGGGGTACATCAACTCTTCTGCCTTGTGCCATAATTTAGTCCAAAGGGAACTTGATCACTTGTCTATTCCACTAAATGTCTCACTAGTCCATTATATTGATGACATTATGCTGATTGGACCCACTAAGGAGGATGTATCAGAGATTTTAGATTCATTAGTACAGCATCTGCATACAAGAGGTTGGGAAATTAACCCAACAAAGATTCAAGCACCCTCCACCTCAGTAAAATTCCTAGGGTTCCAGTGGTGTGGAGCATGTTGAGATATTCCTACTAAAGTGAAGAATAAGCTATTGCATCTGGCTCCCCCAACAACGAAACAGGAGGCACAACGCCTAGTGGGCCTCTTCAGATTTTGGAGGCAACATATCCCTCACTTGGGTGTTCTACTTCGACCTATTTATCAAGTGACACAAAATGTATCCAATTCTGAGTGGGGCCTGGAACAAGGTAAGTCTCTGCAACAGGTTCAGGCTGCCATGCAAGCTGCTTTTCCACTGGAACCATGTGATCCAGCTGACCCAATGGTGCTAGAGGTGTCAGTTGTGGATAAAGATGCAGTGTGGAGTCTTTGGCAGACCCCTATTGGTGAATCACAGCATAGACCATTGGGATTTTGGAGTAAAGTCCTGCCATCCTCTGCAGACAACTACTCCCCCTTTGAAAAACAGCTGTTGACCTGTTACTGGACCTTGGCGGAGACTGAACACCTCACCATGGGCCACCAAGTCACCATGAGGCCTGAACTACCCATCATGAACTGGGTATTGTTTGACTCACAGAGTCATAAAGTTGGATGTGCACAGCAACCCTCCATTGTTAAATGGAAGTGGTACATATGAGATCGGGCCAGAGCAGGACCTGAAGGTACAAGTAAGCTGCATGAAGAAGTGGCCCAAATGCCCACAGTCCCCACTCCAGTCACATTACCTTCTCTCTCCCTGTCTGCACCTATGGCCTCCTGGGGAGTTCCTTATGATAATTTAACTGAAGAACAGAAAAGTCATGCTTGCTTCATAGATGGCTCTGCACAATATACAGGTGCCACTTGTAAGTGGACAGCAGCAGCGCTACAACCCCTTTCTGGGATCTCCCTGAAAGATAGTGGTGAAGGAGAATCCTCCCAATGGGCAGAACTATGAGCAGTGCACCTGGCCGTTCAGTTTGTCTACAAGGAAAAATGGCCAGATGTGAGACTATATACTGATTCATGGGCTGTGGCTAATGGCTTGGCTGGATGGTCAGGGACTTGGAAGGAACATGATTGGAAGATTGGTGACAAGAAGGTATGGATAAGAGGTATGTGGATGGATCTCTCTGAATGAGCCAAAAAAGTAAAGGTAATAGTGTCTCCTGTGAATGCTCGCCAAAAGGTTACCTCTGAAGAGGAGGACTTTAACAATCAAGTGCATAAAATGACACACACTGTGGAGATGGGCCCTCCTCTTTCCTCTGCCACTCCTGTTATCACCCAATGGGCACATTAATAAAGTGGACATGGTGGCAGGGATGGAGGTTGTGCATGGGCACAGCAACATGGACTTCCACTCACTAAGGCTGACTAGGCCACGGCCACTGCTGAGTGCCCCATTTGCCAGCAGCAGAAACCAACGTTAAGACCAAGGTCTGGACCCATTCCTCGGGGAGATCAACCGGCAACTTGGTGGCAAGTTGATTATATAGGACCACTCCCATCTTGGAGGGGGCAGCATTTTGTTCTGACTGGAATAGACACCTATTCTGGATATTGCCTTCCCTGCATGCAATGCTTCTGCTCAAACCACCATTTGTGAACTTACAGAATGCCTCATCCACCGGCATGGCATCCCACATAGCATTGCTTCAGACCAAGAACTCACTTCACAGCTAATTCATGTGACAATGGTCCCAGATCCATGGAATCCACTGGTCATATCATGTTCCTCATCATCCTGAAGCAGCTGGCTTGATAGAATGATGGAATCGGCTCCTGAAGACACAACTGCGATGCAAAATATGTGGCAACAACTTGCTGGGCTCGGGGCAGTGTTCTCCAGGAAGCTGTACATGCTTTAAACCAGTGGCCAATATATGGTGCTGTGTCTCCAATAGCCAGGATTCATGGGTCCAGGAACCAAGGGGTGGAAACTGGAGTGGCACCACTCACTATTACTCTTAGTGACCCATTTACAACATTTTTGCTTCTTGTCCCAGCAACTCTATGTGCTTCAGGCCTGGAGGTCCTGGTCCCCAAGGAAGGAACTCTCCCACCTGGAAACACAGCACGGATTCCACTGAACTGGCAGCTGAGAATGCCCCCTGGCCACTTTGGGCTTCTTACGCCTTTGGATCAACAGATCAGGAAGGGTGTCACTGTACTGAGTGGTGTGATTGACCCAGATTACCAAGAAGAAATTGCACTGGCGTTACATAATGGGGGTAAAGGGGAATATGTTTGGAATCCAGGAGATCCCAATAGGCTGACTCTTAGTGCTACCATGCCCTGTGATAAAAGTTAATGGTAAATTACAGCAACCCCATCATGACAGGACATCTAATGACCTAGACCCCTCAGGAATGAAGGTCTGGGTCACCTCACCAGGCAAAAAACCACAACCAGCTGAAGTGATGGCTGAGGGCAAAAGTAATACAGAATGGATAGTAGAAGAAGGTAGCTCTACCTACCAATTACGACCACGTGACAAATGCAAAAGCAAATGCAAAAGATGTTTGTGATTGTGTATTTTCTGTATAGGAGCTTATTGAATATCTTTTCTTTGTTTATGTATCATATATCGGCTACAATTGGACTCAGTATGTTTTCATTTATATGTATGATAGATGTTTGATGTTAAGTATAAGTTTGATTTCATTGATGTCTGGAAATTTTATATGGTCAAATAATTGTGTGCCATGTTGGTAAGGGGTGGATTGTTATAGGTAAGCTTGTGGTGCCAACATGGCCAAAGACAATAGGTAGGTCTGTTGTGACGACATGGCCAATGGACACACACGATCAGTTGAAGGGCGGAAATAGAGAAGGCTTGGCAAGCTCCGCCCTTGCTCTCTTGCTTTTGGATCTTCAGACCAGACAGTTGCCTTGTTCGTCCTGTGCCTCGATCTCCAAGCGACACTCCCCATGGGATGTCTAATGGTGGACTGTGTAGCTGTGAATTGAAGTTCCTTCAAGTCCTGCTTCGCCACGCTCCTGAAGTATACATCTCTCGAGCTGGAGACTGTTGGACTCTGTCATCTGACTGACTGTTGGTGACCTGCTTTGCTGTTTGCTGCTGGTAGCCGGATAGCCTGAATCGCTCTACAGAGGACGACTCGATGACCCTCAAGTCTCCAAGGACTGCCAGTCTACTAGCTGTCTCATGCAAGTGAGTTTTGCCAAGCCATTGTACTGCTTTATAGATTAGTTAATTGTTTATTTCTTATCTTATATATCCTTCTATCTATATAAATATATAAAGAGACTTACTAATATCCTGATTTTATTTCTCAAAGAGAACCCTGCCTGACACCCTTGTATTGAGGGAACACTTGAGTGGAGGCCCACTGTCCATGTGTTTCTTTAATACTAAATCTATAAATATATACACATAGATTTACTTCCTCATATATATATTTCCATATGTACATGCCTTTATTTAGGCCTTTATAAATACCTTGCCTCCTAGTTCTTTCTTCTTTCCCTTTACTTTCTTCTTTGGAATGGACTAGAATTGCTAATGGATGACATATATGTTTTGCGATACCTGCTATGCGTGAGAATGAAGTGGAAGACATTGCTTTTTTTTCTGGGCAATAGGAAAAATTGAATTTCACTTTTCAGAGGCAAGGAAAATAGTCACAGGATCTGGTAAGGGCCATATGAGAGTCACATTTGGATATGTTGACTTTGAGATACCCATCAGCTATTCTAGTGAAGATGTATAGTTTAGTAGCCTTTTGGTGAGGGCTTCAGAGACTTAAGCATGAGAATCTCTGTTGGATGAAGGAATAACAATGGAAGATAAGTTTGGATTCTATCTCCTTGCTCCCTTACGAGCCCCCGCATGTCTAACTCTCCTTATGTATGTAGCTCTCTGGGTGACTAAAGTCTGATCTCTAAATATTAGGGAGCAGATGGTACAAGTCTACTTTCCTAGTGTCTCTCAGAAAACACCCCACTTTCCTATGGCCTCAGAAGGGGAGAGAACGTTGCTTAGAAAACTGACATTTCAGCATAATTGATTTGCATACCAAGCTTCATTCTGCATAGTCTGTACACGTTAAGCTTTTTCAGATGGATCTGTCCTGTCATTTCAGCTTCCTAAACCTTTTCTTTTTCTTTGCACAGTTCATGTTTCCACTGGGAAGCAGTTGTCTAAAGTCTGAACTCTATATGTCAAAACATCCTGTTAGGGGCTTCTGAGGTTTCTGATGTTGGACAATGTGAGGCATTCGGTTTCTACATCAGAGGAGGGAAATATTCTTTTTGTCATTTATTTTTCACTTCAACTTCAGTCTCTGCTGCTTCAGGTCTTAAGGCCAAAACCAAAATGCTAAGATATGTAACTGCTTTTGCTATAGGACACAAAGTTGGCTCAAACTGAGAGTGGGGAGGGCATTTCAGAGTAGCTACGATGACTGCCCTCACACACAGCCTTTTCTTCAGACCCTGTTCTGTGGTGGATGCTCTTACTGGACTTCCTCGATATTTCCCCTGGCTGTTCACAATCATCTAGCTATGTAGGTGTTGGGTGCTTATGACTCAGACTTGCCTTCTGAGTTGAGGAGCCGCCTTACCTGGATCCTGCCGTCTCACATGGAAAATTAGCACCTGCTCCAGGGGGCAACCAGCAGTCACTGACTGGTTGACATGAAGGATATAATATACCAACTCTGTAATACAATTGGGGCACCAGAGTTATTAGGAGACCAAGCTGAGGCCAGACTTTGGCCACAATCATATTCTTGTTTCACATCTCTCCCAATCCCCCAGCTCCTACTCCCTTCTCTTATTATATTCTTCTTTCTTTTTTCCACTCTTTGTGAGCTCTCCCATTTCAGATTCTCATCTTGGGCTCTGTTTCTGGAGAACTTGAACTAAGGCAAGTAACATCTATTTTATGCTATGCAAGACTGTTCACAAAGCACGGTGGGTTAGATGTTGGGCTGCCAAATGCAGGGTCAGCAGTTCAAAACCATCAGCTACTCCATTGGAGAAAGATGTGGCTCCCTGTTCCTGTTAAGATTTAGTCAGAAGCTTTAGATGGAATTATCATGAGTTGGAGTTGACTAGATGATGATTAATATTATTCACCAAATGATCATAGATTATTTTTGCCCCAATGCAGACTCAGGGAGGAGAGTAACTGACCCAAGGCCACATAACTGGGGAGGTAGAAGAACCAGGACTCAACCATTGTGTGTCATAATATGTTGCTTTGCATAGAACTGTTTTCAGATATTTTGTTGCTCAACGTTTTTCTTTTTAGGGATCACATTTATATTTCCTTGAGTGTGTTGACTAGAGGGTCAGGGCCAGCCATCTTTGATGATTATAGGAAAAGGCCCTGGTGAAAAAGAAATGGTGATTTTTCTATACGGTTATGTTGTACATGGCTTGATGCATTTATTTGAGGGTGTAGGAATGGGCAGTGTTTATTTGTTTTATACTTATGGTTACTAGAAGAAACCTACTCCAATGTACCTGACAACAATGTTATACTTGTTCAGAGTTGAATAGGTAGATTTTACTATTAAAAACAAAAACAAAACCATGTTGAGTTGTTGCTGTCAATTCCAACTTGACATCAATTGAGCCACAGGGTTCTTGATTATAATCTTTATAAAAGCAGATCTACAGATGTCATTGGGCGGGTTTGAACTACCAACGTTTTGGTTACAAGTAGAGTGCAAATTAAGTTCACTCAGGTTGACTAGATTTTACAAGTTGTGGACAATCCAAGAAGCATTTACACTTGGATTTGGAAGGCAGCCAGAATTTTTTAGCATGTTATGAATTGCTTACAGACATACCACCACTTGTTCTAGTGTCTTCTCTTTATGCTCCTTAGTAGAGTCAAGAGAGCTCAAGAGAGTTCAGGAGACATAAGCATTCTTCGAGGTTTTCCTACTGATCACCATCATTTTCTTTACAAGGGCTTTTCCAAACTGTGTTGTGTCCTTATTTGTAAATTGGAGGAAATCAAGTCTCCACTGGTCTTTGTAGACTTGTTATCAGTGCATGTAAGCCATCAATTGTTCACTAAGAGAGGAGAATTACAAATGTTGATTGTGTAGGTCAATAAAAATTCAGGTCCTCTCATGTCATTCCTGGAGCATACACTGAGGGTTACTGCATTCTGCCATCTTGTGTTTCAACATGGGATGCTGGACTGAAATGTGTGGGTCAGCAGAGCTTCAGAGGTTATTGTTAAGGGCTATCAAGTCCGTTATGACTCAGAGGAACTCTCTGTACAACAGAACAGAATCCTACCATCTTCACAGTTGGCCTTATGCTTGAGCCCGTTGTCTGAAGCCATGATGTCAATCCATCTTGTCAAGGACTTTTCATTTTTCGCTGCCTCTCCACTTTACCAAGTATGATGTCCTTCTGATAACATGGCTAACATACCTGAAACGAAGTCTTTCCTTCCTTGTAGCTAAGGAGCATTCTGATTGTAATGCCTCCAAGATGGATCAGTTGGTCCTTTTGGCATTCCATTGTACCTTCGATAGTCTTCGTCAACACATAGTTGAAATGCATCGGTTTTCTTTCGTCTTCCTTATTCAGCGTCCAACTTTTACGTGCATATGAAGCAACTGAAAATGCCATGGCTGGCATCAGGGGCGCCTTAGTCCTCAAAGTAACGTCCATGCCTCACGGCACTTTCAAGAGGTCGTGTGCAGCAGATTTACCAAACACAATGTGTCTTGATCCACTGACTGTTGCTTCCATGAACATTCATGGTGGATCCAAGCAGAGCAAAATCCTCGACAGCACCAGTCTTTTCTGCATTAATCATGATCTTACCTTTTGGTCTAGTTGTGAGGAATTGTTTTCTTTATATTGAGTCCTGATCCATTTTGCAATCCTTGATCTTCATCAGCAAGGGCTTCAAGTCCTGCTCAATTTTGACAAGCAAGGTTGTGATCTCTGCATATCACAGGCTGTTAATAAGCTTTCCTCCAATCTCGCGACCACATTCTTTCTAATTTAATCTATGTGCTCTGATTATTGGCTCAAAGGAGAGTCATTAGAATCTCCTAATCCTGGAGCAAAGGAGCCCAGGTCATGTGCTTGTGGTGGGTGTCTGGCCACGAGGACAGTGGTTGTCGCCTACAGCTGCCCTGTGGGAAAAAAGAGGAGGCTTTCTGCTCCTGTAAAAATGGATAGCCTTGGAGACCCAAAATGACGGTGCTATTTTATTCTATAGGATAGGGATGAGTCAGAATCAACTTCATGGCAGTAGGTTTGATATTTAAATGGGAAAGATGAAATCTGACTATTATAAAGATAAAGGCAAATATTTAAGTTCAAAATATTTATGCAATTTACTGGAAAAGGAGGTTGATGGAAGAACAATCATGCTTTTTAAAAAAGAGTTTTTATGAATATAAGTGTTTTTGGTTGCCTATGAAGTCACTATCAGAGAAGAGTCGTGAGGCCAGGCATTACTAAGAACATAACTATCATTCTGACTGGCCTGAAGAGAAGCAGAGAATGCATAGCCTCATTCTACTCTAGACTGATGAGATTACAGTGTTGAATAAAGTCATCATGGTGATAGCTTGTATTTACTGGCCACGGACATCAGATCATATATCTTGCTAAATATTTTATGTACATTGCCTCCTTCTCACCTGCTACATAAAATTCTGTATTTAAAATTCTACAGATGAAATTGGTGACTATATTAATCAGTTGCACAGCATCTCCCAGTAAACATGCAAATGTTCTCGACCATGCCATAGTCTTTTCAAGCTGCTAAGTGTGGGTTCTGAAATCAAGTCTGTGAGTCACGGTCAGCATTAAAAATGGAACAGAAGAATATTTGTTCCCACAAGAAAACATTGAAATGTGGAGTAGAAATTATCTGAGCCCTTTGCAAAGAGTAAATGTTTTCTCAAGCCATGTGTGTGCTGTAGGTGTGCACTGCATGCGAGTTGTGATATTACAGGTGTTTCTTACTATAAGGTGGGTTTTTTAAAAGTTTGAAACATACTAGGATCAACTAGACTTTCTACTTTCATATGTCTCACATTCGCAGGGGCAGAAACAACCCAGAGGTGTTCAGAAAAGGAAGACCAGCATGTGTGGGCAAAGTGGGCATAGACCGCCTTGTCTATGACGAGGTGAGTTCTGCTCTCTACAAGACAGCTTCCTCAGGCTATCATTTCTCAGGTCTGCAGATCATGCTCAGTTTCTGGCTTTTCCTACTTTGCTTATTTATTTATTTGGGGGGACTAAAAGTTCGCAGTGAATTTATTATGTCCAAAATAGCAAGGAAAAAACAAAAACAATCATAAGTTTATATTTAAAATGATACATGTGTGGACATTTTTAATATAATTAAAACTGTATTTATCTTTGCCCTTTTTATTGTTACTTGCATGAAAGTTGACTGAGCAAATTCACATTTCATCCGGCAATTTATACACATTTTGCTTTGTGATTTTGGTAGTAATCCCTTCAGTGGAACAACACTTTTCCCATGTCCTCCCTGGCTTCTCTCTTTCCATCCATCTTTTTTCCCCCTGTCCTCTGCTGTCTTCTGAGAGTGTTTTGGAGCAAATGCTGCCCTTTTATCATCATATAGTTGATATAGTACCAAGGGTAGATTCCTCTCTTGTGTTGCTTTTCAGCTTGTTTGGCTGATCTCTGGGGGTAGTTTCAGTTCCAGGCTTGAAAGATGTCAAAGGGTTGAAGTCTCATAGTCTCAGAGATTCCACCTAGCTGTATCAGATTATTACGTTTGGTCTTTAAAAATTATCCGGGGGGCTGAGCACCGGTGGCGTAAGTGGTTGAGTGTGGGCTTGGCAGTACAAATCCAGCGGTGGCTCTCAGGAGCAGCGCTGGGTAGCCCCCACGACCACCAGAGGGCAGTGATGCCCCCCTCCCCCCCCAAAAAAAGATGGATTTTGTTCTACAGTTTTTTTTTTCTTTTCCTCTGCCCAGGACCTCTAAATCAGCAGCAGTAGCTAATTACTATCTAAATCTTTTGGTCTCAGGGTGGTGGAAGCTATAGTTCTCACAGTCTATTAGTCCTTTGGACTGATTGACTTCTCTCTCTTTGGAGTGATTGACTTCTGTGGGTATTTGATTGTCTTCATTCTTCTTTGCTCCATGTATGGGGTGAGACCCATAGTTTCATTTTAAGGAGGTTGAGTGCTAGTTTTTAAGACACCAGTCACTACTCACTAAAGTAGAATGTAGTGCATTGTCTCTATGGACTAGGCTATATCAACTTGCCAAATGTCCCCTGAAACTGTCACCCTGTGACCCCAAATTTAGAGACATTCCCTTAACGTGTTTAATTTTGAGGAAGTTTTTATAACCTTGTCCCCTAGAGTCTCTACTATATCTTTGGACATGTTTGCAAATACATCTGTAAGCATATTCTCTGCCAAATACACATATACTTGCAGATGTATTCCAATTCACCTTCCCACATCTGTTTACTGTGCATATCAAACTATTCATCTACTTTTAGATAGTGTCTATTCTTATGATTACCGCAGGATTCTGTTTGTAGGGATGTTTAGTCTTTCTTTTACTCTGGAATCTTTCTCAGTGCCTTCCCTTTCCCACATCAGCCTGTGTTGTCCTCCCCCATATTGTGTATTGACTTTTCTTTCACCCAACTTAATATGTGTCTCCTATGAGACAGAATAGACTTGATGGCAGCGAGAAAGAAATCTAATTATAACAGGCTCTGATAGGATCCTATCAGCCCATCCCCACACCTTTTTAGCAGACTGATGCAGGAAAAGGTCATTTGCTGAGAGTCAGAGACATGGTCTAGAAGAGCCACCTTAAATAATTCACTTCCCCAACCCTCCCTCTCTCCCTTGGTATGCATCAAAGAGTCTTTCTCTCTATGTGCAAACCTTTTGTTGAATTTTTATGTAATAGTGTTCTCATATAATATTTATCCTTCTGTGACTGAGTTATTTCACTCAGCACAGCACTGTTTTTATTCCAAGTGAAATTTTATTTATTTTGTTGTTGAGAATAAACACCGCAAAACATACACCAGCTCAACAGTTTGTTCATGTACAATTGGGCGCCAATGAGCACATTTTTCAAATTGTGCAATCATTATCACTCCCCCTTTCTGAGGTGTTTCTCTCCCAATAACATAAATTCACCACTCCTTAAGGTCCCTATGTAATGTTTCAAGTTGCTATTGTCAATTTGCTCTCATATAGATAGGTCTCAAAAGAGCAAATGTCAAAGCAGATGTTTTTCCCTTCTATTTTATTGGGGACTCTACAGACATTATGACAAGTTCAATTAGATCGAGCATGATTGTACAATTGTTGCCACATCATTTTCAAAACATTTTCTTTCTTCTTGTCCTCTTTGGTATCAGCTCCCCTTTATCCCGACCTGCTCCCACCTACCTCCCCAGGAACCCTTGTTATTATATTAAATATATAAAATTTAATTATATTACACATTATTGTTATTCCGTTTCCTCTCCCATATCACACATCGCCCAAGTATCTGTTCACCTGCCATTCTGTTATTCATTTCCCTCGAGTGGGGTTATATAGTCATCATTGCTATCAGCTCCCCCTTCTTCCCCTCCTTTTTGGCATCCTTAAGGAATCATTACAATTCCTGAAGGGTTTATCTATCTTGGATTTCATGCATCAAACAATCTTAATTATATACATGAACATATGCAGGTCTAACAGGATTAATGAAGTAAAACTAAGACCATACTAATATGAGGAGGAAATATTAAAGAGCAAGAGGAAAGTTATGTGTTACAATAGTGCTATACTACACCCTGGATATTTCATCCCTTCGATGCAGCCCTTCTGTGAGGAACTGTCCCACTATCTTACAGGTGGCTTTTGGTTCTCCACTTTGTCTATGCTTCTTCATGCCAATTTGGTTGCTTATTTTGAAACTTCTTATACCTGTTCCCATTGACACCTCTTGATCACATGGGCTGGTGAGAAGACAGACCTTTTTTAGAAATCTAGTTATGCAAAACTTGTTTAGTTTTGAGGCAACCTTAGGGGTTATTTTTGATTTTAAGGTTTAAAGTTTGTCTCTGGGCAATATCCTTAGGAATTCATTCAACTTACATCGCTTCAGGATGTCTGCAGCGTTGAGACTTTGAAATTATGTTCTGCATTTTCTCCCTTTTGATCAGAACTATTACTTGCAATGTTTGATCAAATTGTTCAGGAATGGTAGCCAGACATCGTATCTTATATATTTTGAGCTGTTTTTCTGCAGGGAAAGCTATAATTCCATTTTTTCTCACTTCTCAGAAATCAACGGCAACTTAGTAATACCCTAGTAATTATTGAGAAATGAATGAGGGGTAGACTCGATTGGAACCATGCGGAGACCCCAGAACAAGGCTTTGGGGCAGGTGCTATCATTGTGGACCCGATTGAAATAATAGGTCATGGTTTGGGGTTGTATGATGCCCAATGGGACTTGTCACAGAAATGAGTCATGTCTCTAGGATAAGCAATGTTATTGGGAACCTGGGTGAAGCACTGGGTTGTGACTCAGAGGGAGACAGACACCTTGGCTGTTGTCTAACAGATTGGGCATGGTCAAGGCAGATAGCTGTCTTACGTGCTGCTTAAGATCCAGGACACCATGTAGGGCTGAGGGATGGGAAAGAAGAAAAGAAACTTCAAAACAGACCTAGACAGGAAGTCAGTAGTAGCGACAGTTGGTGAGATGTCTTGGGTTTTTTAACAGATAGCTCCCTGGCATACCTTTGTTCTGTAGTCTAAGGAGTTTTATCTTTATTGCTCTTGAACATCACTATATTGAAGTCTAGTCGTCAATGAGCCTTACCCTTTTAGTTTTCTAACAGAGCTCATCTTTTTAAGAGTCTTTTTCCTTGAAGGGATGTTTTATTGTTTTCTGAGTTGACCAACATTAGACATCATACAGTTCTTTCTAGGATCATTTCAGAGGTAAGAAACTAAAATATGTCTTCCAACTAGGGGTGAGGGAGGTCTCATTGAATTTTGTGTCCATTTTTAAACTTCTAAATGAACCGAACCTAATTCATGCAATGGGAAGAGACTGGAACTTTGAAGGTGGACAGAAAGTGAATTCCACACAAACAAGGACCTTATCTTTTTTTTTTTTAAACCATTCCTCTACTCAGATATCTAATGTCTAACATCATGCGTACACATCAAAGGAATGTGTCTTCTTTGCACAACCAAAGCTCACATAATCAGCATTTTGGAGATCAAAAGGCATGTTGCACTAGTACATGCACTGCTCAAGACCTCTTTAGAGTACTGAAAATCAAGGATGTTCTTTGAGGACTAAGATATGACTGATCCAAACCATAGTATTTCCCATTGCCTCAGATGTAGGTCAAAGTAGGACCCTGGATAAAGAAAACTGAAGAAGAGTGGGCTCATTGGAATTGTGGTGCTGGAGAAGGATATTGAAACTACCATGGTTGCTAAAAGGACAAACCAATCTTGGACGAAGGATGGCCAGAGTGCTTCTTGAAGCAGTGATTCACAGCCTCCTTAGTGCCGCAACCCTTTAAGACAGTTCCTCGTGTCATGGTGACCCTCCAACCATAAAATTATTTTTGTTGCTACTTCATAACTGTCATTTTGCTACTGTTATGCATCGAGCACCCCCTGTGAAAGGGTTGTTTGACCCCAAAAGGGGTCATGACCCACAGATTGAAAGCCACCACCTTAGAGGAAAGCATGGCAAGACTTTGTCTCTCATACTTTGGATGTGTTGTCAGAAGAGGCCGGTGCCTGGAGGAGAGCATCATCCTTGATCAGTAGAGGGATAGCAAAGGGGAGGAAAACCCTCGAGGAGAAATATTGCTTTATACTGCAACAATGGTCTCACTTATGCATAGGGCACAGTTGTGAGAGGCAGCACAGAACTGGGCAATGTTTTTTTCTGTTATGCAGAAGGCCGCTATGTGTTGGAACCAACACAGTAGCATTTAAAAGCAAAAACAACAGTGTTTTAGTGGTTGCATGTCGGGCTGTTCATTCAAAACCACCAGGCATTCTGTGGAGAAAGATGAGGCCTTCTACTCCCATAAAGAGTTGTAGTCTATCACACCACTGTGCTTCTTTGTATTGGCCCAGCCACCTGGTTCTCCACATCTTTAGCTTTAGCTGTGTGTCCTCAAAGTTTCCTGTGGTAGCCTCCAGGCATTGTCTTTACCATGATAGAGCTAGAAGCTCTTTAGGGAGGTCAGTTCTGTGGTACTCCAGGAGTCATTCCTAACACTAGACCTCAGATCCATCCCTTTCTTCAATACTTGGTTTCTGTTTCCAAATCTCAATATGCTGGGCTGCAGATACTTTCTAGAATTGACCATGTTATTCTTTTAGCCTAAGGTGATTTCTTTGTCACTCCTCAATCCCCACCTCCAACTCTCCTTTGAGATGTATCCTTTGGATTTCAGTTCACATATCATATTTCCCAAAGGCCCCTAAGACAGACCTTGTGTCCAAACCCAAAGCAAACTCTTTGCCATCGAGTCACGCAGACTCATAGTGACTGAATAGAGGTGCTCCTGTGAGTTTCCAAGACTCAAATTTTTTGTGGGATCATGGTTTTGAACTGTTGACCTTTGGATCGCATCCCAATGAGTAACTACTGTGCAACCAGGGTCCCTATTTCCTTATGTCAAGGAGAGACAACAATAGCAGCCAACAGAGAAGTTAACCTCGGCTAACTTTCTTTAATTTTGGAATTCTCTTACCCATGAAACCGAGTATTCACTTAAAAAATCTCTGGTCAAAATTAACCTGGAGGTAGGAGGTGGGGAAGAGTTATCGTCTTGGAGATCTCCCCTGTCCTGTGGCATCACCATGAATTGAAATTGACTTGATGCAAGTGAGAGGGTGGATCATATGTGATGCTGAGACTCTGAAGTGGTGCAAATGGTTTGTGTGCAATGAGTAACCAAAAGGTTAGCAGTTTGAATCCAACCAGCAACTCAATAGGAGAAAATTCTGACTGTAGGCAACCATGGGATCACAGCCATTGAAAACCCTACAAAGAACAATTCTACGCTCAAACCTTGGATTCCAGTTGTGCTTCAATACAGCAACAATAAGATATGCATGCTTTGTATCTTCCCACACAAAATATGATGGTATCTCTTGAAAAAATATTGGAAATTTAGAAGCAGTCAGGAGTAATTTGGCATTGTTTCATAATTTTTTAGAAAGACATTTACTCAGCACAAAATGTTCCAGATTCCATGTTGGGATCAATAGGTATAGAGAGGGTATCAGGTTCATCAGAATACCCTTACAATGCAAGTTTGATGGCATAGTGACCCTATGAGAGGAGAGAGGAACCCCAATCTGGGGTGACTGGCAAGGAATTAAAACAGGTTTTACAGATGACATTTAGTCTTAGCTTTAGGTAATTAGAAGTTCCTTGGGTGAAAAAGAAAGAGAAAGGTATCTAAAATATAAGAATAGTGGTTATAAAATCAGAACAAGAAGAACAAGCCCGACATACTTCAGAATTGATGTATGGGTCTGAATCAAAGATGAATGTTCTGTGCTTGAAGGAGGGAGCATTGAGGCAGGAAGCTACTAAGGGCAGCAAGGACCAGCTTGCAAGCTGCATGCTAAGCAATTGAAACTTAGAGAGAGAAGAAGGAGTGAAGTATTGAAGTCACGGAGTTTTGAGCTCCAAGATGAACTCCAATTCTAGCTTACTTCTTAACAAGAACACTGTAGAACATTTATAATAATGCCTGTGGTTGTAACAAAAAGCTCCACAGAGGACTTTGCCCATTCTAATGACCCTTCTCTTGAGATAATATCCAGAGGCTATGCACATATGTTCCTTTTATGCAGGGCATGCTCTAAAAACTCTGAATCCCAGGATTCCTGCCCAACCATCTCCAAACCTATATCTAAAGTCTTGAGAGATCTCTTTGCTGATCTAACACTGCTGAGGGTGTACCCTATTCCTGTGCCTCAGGTGTGTGTGTTCTCTGGGAATTTGAAGGAAGTTCTGAGGTATGGGCTGGAGTGCTTATATCCATGTGCAAAAAGGCCCCTCACATTATGGGTGCAACAGGATGGGAAGAGGCAGAACAATGGCTGTGACTTAGAGATGTATTGTCTGGAGTCTAATAATTGCCAAGAGAGGACCTGTTATATAGCTTTACTTAGCTTGCCTGCTTCTTAGACTTCTTTTCTGTGAAGTGGCACTAACAATGAACCTTATATCATACAAAGTTTTTGGAGAGTAAGTAAGATATCAGATGTATAACCTCAGATTAATGTCTGCCCAGCATTCAGTACATGTTCAATACATGCTAAATATATTGCTGTTTCTGTGACGAGGTGTCATTGAATCCATTCTGACCCACAGCAATCCTATGTCCAATGGAAGAAAACACTGAGTGTTCAGGTGCTATCCTTACATTGTTCTTATGTTTGAGCTCATGGTTGCAGTCACTGTGCTAACCCATCTCTTCAAAGGCCTGCCTCTTTGGTGTGGCCTTGCTGCTTTATCAAGCATGATGTCCTTCCTCAAGAACTTGTCTCTCTTGACATGCCCAAAGTCTGTGAGAAAAGCCTCACCACCCTTGTCTCTACTGGGGACAGAATCCTCCTGGAGACTTTGTAATGGGGAGGACAACATGCTGCCTGTGGTGTAGAAGTTGGACTAAAAATGATATGATGTGGGAATAGATAGCGACCTGGACTGTTTTAAGTAGTGTTGTTTTAGGCTGATTCATCAGACATTTTCAGATCAGAAAAATCACAATCAAGCCAGCATTTCTTCAGTATAACTCACACACTCGCTTACTACCACTATGAACTGGACAGTTTTGTTGAAATGCAGATTCTGAGGCATTAGCTAAGCTTAATGAGTCAGAAACTCTGGAATGGAATCCAGAAGTGCTTACAATGCGTATAAAATCTGTAAGCCACTGACAGTGAAGCAGAGACCAGCAGGCGATTCAAGATTGCAGGCTAAAATCTGAAATGACATTGCAAATGAAGAGGGAAATTATCTAGCTGGAAGGAAGAAATTATTGCTTAATATATACCATTTGTTTTGGAGAGAACTCTTTCCAAACATGATACTGAATGGGGAAAAAAGAATAAGAAGATGTTGGAGACAAAGAGAATGGAGACTGCTGCTTTGGAGGGGCTGTATATGTGTCTAAGTGTATCTAAGAGATTGCAAATCAATATCCCATTTCCTTTGGAGTTTACACAGCTGCCTACAGGGTAATTTCTGACGCAATGACGTTGCTGCTAGATGCCAACAAGTCAGTTCTAACACACAGAGGCGCCATATCATCCTTAAAATTGTTGCTATGTTTGAGTTCATTAAATAAGTCACATACATTCTTTCAGCTCAGTGTCGATCCATCTTCTGAAGGCGTTCATTGGCTTTGTTGACCCTGTTTCACAGAACATGTGAAACAGTCCTCCAAGGACTGTTCCCTCCTGATAGCATGCCCAAAGTACATGACCTAACATCTTAACACCCTTGTTTCTAAAGAGCAGTTGAGCTACACTTCTTCCAAGATAGATTTATTCCTTTTCCTGGCACTCATATGATACAGCTGATACTTATCACCACCCTATACAAGTGCATACATTGTTCTTCAGTTTTCTATACTCATTGTCCAGCCTTCATATGTATATGTGATTGGAAACACCATGGCTTGGATCAGAGATACCTTAGTCCTCAAAGTGATATCTTTGCTCATCAACCCTATAAGGAAGTCCATTGAGTTAGATGCTCCTAGTGTAATGTGTTATTTGATTTCTTGATTGCTCATTCCGAGAATGTTGACTATGGACCCAAGTAACATGAATCCCTTGGAACATTAAAAAGTTTTCTGTTTATTGTTATATTGCTCATTGACCTGGTTGTGACAGTTTTTTTGATTTGTTTCCATTGAATTGTATCCCATACTGAATAAAGTCTCCAGTCCTTGATCTTCATCAGTAAATGCTGAAAGTCTCCTGGGCTTTCAACAACAACAACAACAAAAACTGTGTCATCTGCATATCCCAGGTTGTTAATGCGCCTTTCTCCAACCCTAAAGCACAGTCTAGTTTCTCAGATTATTTGCTCAGCATACAGATTGAAAAAGTGTGTGCAAAGGATATAGTTTTAATGCTTAGCTAGCTAGATTTAAATCATGCAGTAGTCCCCTTTTCTATTTGAATGACTGCCATTTGGTCTATGTGTTAGTCTGGGTAGACTAGAGAAACAGATTCATAAGCACACATATATGCATAAGAAAGATGTTTATAAACAAGAGAAATTGAACATTGAGGAAACATCCCAGCCCAGTAAAGTCCAAGATCATAAGTCCAATATTAACCCATATGTCCATTACCAATCTACAGAGTCATCTTCAGACTCACACAGCACATGCAATGATGCCAGGACAATTACAGGCCAGTGGGTGCAGAGTCTTATGTATCCAGTGGTGGTAGAAGAATCTGGTAGGAGCCTCTCTATGGTTTCTTAACCATCTCAGTACTGTCAGGAGTCTCTATGTGGCTTTTCTGGCTTCAGAGGTCTGATTCCATGAGGGTAAGCCCATGTGGCTTCTCTTCCTGCATGTCTCACTGGAAGTCAGTCTTGTGTCTTGTCAGTAGAGCATCTCCAAGGGACTGAGTCATGAGTCTCTCAAATCCAAGGGGGAAATAAAGCTAGATTTCCCAGAATTCTCAGGAGAAAGCCATACTCACACAGAGATCCCATTGGTTATCTCCAGATTGGCAGGCTAGACTCCACCCCAACACTCTTAATCCTCAAATTGACACCAGATTCATGGATGGCCACGGTCTATATACAGGTTCTGTATGAGCACAACAAAATGTCTTCACTTTTTGAAATGTAACCCCTAATTTGCTATAATCCACCCAGTTGAATGGCTTGCATAGTCAATGGAACACAGACACAAACCTTTATGGTATTCTTTGCTTTCAATCAAGATCCATCTGATAGCAACCCTTGTGGGTACCTCCCAGTTTGTTTTTCTACTCCATCCAGGATAAGCAAAGTTCTACCACCCAATAAGCAAACAATGAGTTTTCTAGATGCATCGTACATTCTTTTTGTCCAGTATGCCTTTTAGGAAACAATGTTTGGAGGAGAGCCTTTGGTCCTTCCTGCCCATATGTGCGTCTGCAAAGTGACTGAACATGGTCGTGTAGGGGAGGGTAGTGACTGAGATAGATCCTTTGAAAGCTGACTAGGGTGACTACTATCTATACAGGGGCCTTTCTCTTCACTGGACTGAGATGGCCTTAAAGGTTGCATTTTTCCCTCTCCTCTGTTTGCTGATCATGATACATTAAGTTGTGTTGTAGTAGCAAACTGCCTTAAACCTTCAGTGGTTTAAAATAGGTTAGTTTTCTTGTTCACACTACAAGTCCATCACATGTCATTTTCCATCTGGCACCCAGGCTGATTCATTCATGGGTACTGCCAATCACAGAGAAGGGGAAGAACGGGAGGAATGTCACAAGGATTCATTTCCCATCTGTTCATCACCAGTTCTTTCTGATCACATTTCATTGGCCAAAAGAAGTTCTATGAAGTTGAAAGAGTTGGAAAGTTCAATGAGTCCTTTGAAGGAGGAAACCTGAAATATTGGTTAGCAGTATGAATGGCTGTTGTGCCACCATAATGATCCAGCAAGGAA
The DNA here is from genome assembly GCA_004026705.1 of Nesogale talazaci. Taxonomy (NCBI): domain Eukaryota; kingdom Metazoa; phylum Chordata; class Mammalia; order Afrosoricida; family Tenrecidae; genus Nesogale; species Nesogale talazaci. Next base: position 96,048 of record PVJH01001087.1, read on the forward strand.
TTAGTACCACTAGCCAAATACAAGAAATGAGTTTCTCATAAATCTTTAGCTAATACACACAGGAAGCATTAGAAAAATTTTGGAACTGGGTGGTCCAGAACAAGTCCCGTACTTTCCTAGTGTTGGAATTTATTTCTGAAAAGTTAAGGACATTGATCCTTTACATTTTTGTTGTTGTCTATAAACTAGGCAGGTGTCTACTGACTCAGCTGGTATTTCTGGCTCCAGGATTTGAATCTAAATACTCTTTAGGGATTCATTGGAAGATCTCAATACCCCAAATCAACTTCTTGGGTATGATAGCCAAAATATATTCCAAAGAATTGGATAATGAATATCCTGTGTGCACAGCTGGAAAATTCAGCGAGGGACTGGATCAGCTCTCATTCTCAAACTTTTTGCACCACAATGTAGACTTCTTTTGTGTAAGTCAGTTTCACAGATGGTGAGTAGTAAAGGATTTGGGTTCTGATGGGCAGGTTAAAATCTTACTTTTGACATTTATTAACTATGTGACTGTGGACAAGCGCCTTGTCCTCCCTGCCCTGTTTTCCTTCCTGGGGCTTTCAAAGAGGATTAAATGAGTTCACAAGGCTGTACCATTTTGTCTGACATACATTGTGTGTACTTGGTGAACATTGGCTATGATCTTGATTTTTATTAACTTTTCACTGAAATCCTTAATGTTGGGTAGCCTCCATTTATCTGCCTATAGAATAGAAATATTGATAAGATATACAATGAGGTTTATGAAATTTAATCTGTAGAAATATCTCGTACAATGTTGACTCAAGTAATAACTGATAACCAGGTGTTTCTTTTTTTGGTTCTTCAACTCAAACAGTCCACTTTAATTTGCCTGTGCCTCAGCTTTTCAATCTGTAAAATGGGCAGGGATACACTTGTAATCACATTCAAGCAGTACTGGTAGCATGGGGGTTCAGTCTGGGACTCCTAATGAAAACGTTGACAGTTGGCACCCGATAGTGACTATATGAGAGAAAGAGGAAACTGCACCTGTAAATATGTATAGTCTTTGAAATCATATGGACCATTTATGCTCTGTTCTGTAAGCTCCTTTTGAATTAGGATAGATGGCAGTGGGTTGGGGTTTAGTTGCCTTTTGCCACATGTAAGGATACTTTAGGTATCCCTGAGCCTGTTCACAGTATTCCTGACCATGAAAAAATTGCAAAAAATGTTTGCCAAGTTTCAAAGTAATTGAAGTTCTGCAAATTGGGCTTTATTTCAGCAGGGTTCATTTGAGAAGCAAAATCAGTGGTGTGTGTGTGTGTGTGTGTGTGTGTAAAGAAAAGAAAATAGTTCACACAATTGTAGAAGTGGGCATGTCTGAATCCAGGAACGTTCCAACATACCAGATGTCACGTGGAAGTTTTCTCCTGACTAGCGTAGCTGTAGGGACAGATGAAACCAAGAACTATAGGAAGACCACAGGTTAGTGGCTACAACAGTGACAATCCAAGACTAGGAGGCTTCTGGCTGCAGAGGTGAATTAATGTGGAGATCAGATGGCAGGCCACTGATGAGTCCTAGCGTTAGCAGGCAATATGGGAGGTTATTGACATTGACTATGTCCAAAGAGCCAGATGCAGGATCCATACACAGCAAAAAGCAGGCAAGATTTTCCATAGCATCTGCTTACATTGGGATCAGTCCATTTTCCTGAGGAAACTGCTTTTGAACTGATTGCAGCAGGGTGGTAATCTGAGTAAGGGTGTTGTATCCCACTCCAATCTTTCGACAACTAATTGGCGGTGATTACATTGTGTTAGGCTATGGGAGATTACCTGGTAAACTGTCAAACCACTGAGAAAACCCTGTCCCAATCAAGTTGGCACCAATCTTCACTGTCTAAAAGTTGACACAAACCTTAATTCTCTAAAAGCAAGGTGATGGGTCAATTCTGCTTTGCTTGGCCCTCCTCACTAGGTGCCAATGCAATCTGATGCCTGATCTTCCTGTCTCCAGAATCATTCTTTCTAGCTATTTGTACCCCAAACATTTATTTTTCCTCTAATATATATCTGATCAGTTTGTTGCCCAGCTGAGAACCTTCCAGCAGCTCCTCATTGTTCTCAGGAGAAAGGCTGAGCTGTGGTCATGCCATGTAAACCTTCCTCTGACCTGGCCTCTGCAGCATCTCCAGATTTTCTCTCACTCCTCCCATAGAGATGAGGCTTTGCTCCTGCCAGCCTGCACTCTATAATTCTTGTCATGGTTCATCACGCTTCCTTCTGCCACGTCTGATGGGGCTTCAACAAACTTGTAGGAAAATGGAATGAAAATATAATGGGATTTATCCGTGGACTTTCTGAAACCCCCTTCTATTTGCACAGGCTGCTTGAATATATACTCTAGCACCATTGTGTTTGTTGAGCTCTTCGTTTTCAAGGATTTGGTTTGGGTATCACATGCACAGGAATTGCTTCCTAAATCTGCCTTTCTCTGAATAGCACACTTCTAAAGAACAAATGATAAAAACACCCTTAAGTATGTGAAGAGATGTTAGATCATTTTCCCCCTGTAACTATGGACAGGTAGTCATGGGCTTAAAGCCGTAAGCATCTTTTGACCCAAGTACTGTTTTTAATCCAAATTTTCCATTGGAGAAAATGAAGCCCAGAAAAGCTAGGTCAAATGTTCACAGTAGAACAGATAATTAATATCGGAGTGAGGACTCTCATAAGACTTGTGGAATAAGACAAATGAATCCTGTTTAGAGAATGCCAAAAGGATTGTAAAAGAGAAGCATCAACTTTTAATTTTTTTTCAATTTTATCTCTGCTTATTTGGTCAATTTGATTTCTGTGTCTCTCATCTGGAGATGTCTATGTGTAGTCACCATTTATTTTGTTAACAAAAGATATTTGCAGTAAAGAAGCTGTTAGTTTTGAAATTATATCATGTGATCAATCTCCAGCTTCATGTCTATCACCAAGGCAAAAATTCTCAATTATGATTCCTTCTTTGCTGTTTCCAATATTGTGTCCTAGTCATCATTAATTTTCAGTGCATCTTTATTACATACTTTAAAAAATCATTTTATTGGAGGCTCATACAAATCTTATCACCATTCATCTATCTATGGTGTAAGCACATTTGTACATTTGGTGCCATCATCATTTTCAAAAACTTCATTTTCTTTCTACTTGAGTCCTTGGTATCAGTAGAAGCATCAACTGTGCAGAAGGAATCACCTAGTTCTAGGCATGGAAAAAACCCTTAAGAAAGAGAATCAATCACTTTTATGCTTATGTCTTGACAATTGTTGGGGCAGGGAGGGAGACAGTAAGAAAAGTTGCAATCAGGGCCAATGCAGCATGGTTAGGGCCCAGCTGTCATTGGGGCGGCTACGGTTTACAGGTAGGCACGAGGGTTTGAGACTTCTCTTTTTATTTTTTGTGATAGAAAGTCACAGAATGTGAAGATAAAATGCTAGACGATATATGTTTTAGTCACATTCAGTAGAGAAGCAACATGCCAATGACCGTTTGTAATAGGAGTTTGGAAATTAAAAAAAATGTGATTGTTTATAGATTGGTAACTCTTTAGGGCTGAAGGTCATAACCACAGATACTTCTGGCTTTGGTTGTTGATTTAGGAGGTGAGGGTACAGGTTTATCATTTCATTCCCTCTCCTGACTTTTACAAATGTTTCCAAGGTTCTAGGACAGGGAAAAATTGTGAAATAACCGTGATCATGTCTATGCTGTCTTGGAGAGCCAGGGACCCAAGTAGGGCTTCTTGGGGATGTAGTGAGAGGTTACCACGAGAGAGAATAGGAAGAGAGTCATTATCTGGCCCTCCCTTTTTTTCCAGTCTGCTATACACCTTAGGATAGCTTTTCTGTCTTGAGGGCACAATGTGATCACTGGTGAATATTCCTGTGCGACATGAGTGTGGAAGAGGGCCCAACAGAACAGTATTGCTATGGGACATGTCTCAATGGCCTGGTGAGTCCCTTGAGGATGCTTTCATTCCAGAAAACTATGGAGAGCATGTAAACCAAGGATTTGGCACTACGTCCATGCTGATAGTTCACCAAACAATAAGAGCAATCACTAGGAAATGCCTGCTTCTTTTCGAGACATTGGGTGGGTATGGCATCTTTATTTGGTTGTTGCTGCCAATCACAGACTCTCCTTAAGGAAAGCAGTATAGATTGTGTGTGCAAATGCACATCACGGAGTGTATTTGATAGTAAAGAGAGGTACCCCCCTTCATTCGATGATCTCTCCTCTCATAAGTAAATTTAAATAAATTAAACCAAAGTCTTAGCATGCAGGGAATTTAATGAGAGCCCTAGTCATGGGCCCGAGACTGCAAGGGCTCAGGCTGTGAGCTTTTTGAAGTTGGTAGGTTTTCTTCTTTGTTGTGGTGGCAGGAGAATGGGTTCATGAGACAATAGGACCAGCTGAAGCCTCCATATTTGATTCCAGGGTCAAAAGTGGAGCGATTGTGGTTGCAGAGCGTACCTAAGCCCTGCTTCACCTGCAGATGGAGAAGAAGTACAGGACTGATTTGTGGACATGTATCAGGGAAGCTAACTCAAGGAAAGGACTGAACTCACTACTAAATCAGCAGGTGAGGACACTGAGTAACAGTATTTCAGAATCGGGTGGGGAATCTGGTGCCTATGTATGATGGAGAAGGGGAAAAAACGGAAAACTTACCCCTTGGGCTGCATCATTCATTTGGCTCTCAGCTACCTTGACGATGAGATGCATGATGTTTTTTTTTTTCCAGTAGGTTAACATTTCATTTTAATAACACTGGTTCTGTTCGAATAGTTAGCGTTGCAGAGACAAACTCCCCAGTAGGGCTTAGACATGGTGTGAACACATGCTTCAGATAGGCAGGGGAGGAGAGAGGAGTTCACTGTTAACAAAGCTAAAAATTCCTTGTAATAAATTACACAAAGCATATAAAAATATTTCTCTGACTGCATAGATTAAGACTTCCATTTCCCCCCAACACCTGTGAACCCTTGCCCCATTGTCAACTGCAGAAACACTGGGGCCATAGAAGCTTTTATACTGCAGAAGGAAAGCCAGTACCAGGCTGGACCACCCCAAGCCTGCCCAGCACCCTAACCTGGGCTGAACCTGGGTTAGCCTTTGTAGGATGGAGGGCTTCCACTGTTTCTGAGTCTTTATATCATGTCATCTGCTCTGAATTCTAGCCCCAGTAACTCAGATATGAATACTGAATTTATTTTTTCAAAGACAGAAACAAAAATTTTTTTTTGTAAAACAAAGACTAAAAAAAAAAAAAAAAATCACCAGTACACCTACATGGCATGATGGGTTTTATCTAGAACAAGCAACATAGTTCTGTGCTGCCCAAGGTTATAGTTGGTGGTCTCATGGCATGTTCCATTTTTGTTCCTTTCAGGTTAACCTCAGAAAAGACAATTTTATTGGTACAATTTTCTCTCATTTGGCATGACATCCCCCTGTAGGGTTGAATTCTTCCTGAGTTAACTGCCCAGACTATGGATGAGGGTCATTGCTTTGTTGATAAGTTCTTGGTACAGCCAGAGAAAGCTACAATAACCAGACTGGTCTCAATGTGAAGCACGTGATTCAGAGAGGTTTCTATAAGAGCAAGTCAATTGGAATATGCTTAAAGGAAGGTGGAGATACATGAGAAGCCATCACAACTTTATCTCCTCTTCTTTCACCATTAATTTAAATTTTGCACACCCATAGCTTCATGTTCAATTGACTTGTGAAAGGTGACTTGACCTTAATGATTAACATGACTTAAAGGAACCCTGAGACCATGAGACCTCATGTGATATTGGTATTAAGAGATCTCCTTGATGATAATGTCTGATGAGAAGACAAGGAAGGTTGCAAGCGATATGATATTAAGAACACCTGAGGACAGCTGTAAACATCCGTCCCCTGCATATGTTCAGGGTCCTGCATAGCACACAGTGCTAAGATTCTGCAGGATGGAGGGGAGATTTCTGAATGGGATCTGTGAGGATGGCACCTCCGAATTGAGGTGTGAGCGCTAAAATTCCAGGTGTTTCTTCTGTCTTGCTAGATTACTTGGCTAACCTGGACCACACAGCAAATGTGCATGTATCCAAAGTCCCACGAACACACCGTATATTGACACCCCCCCACCCCCACCCCAGTCTCTCTAGTTTAGCATCTCAAAACCATTCAAGAGTAACTGAGACTAAAATTGAGAGATTATTCTAAAATGTTGCATTGGGAACAAGAGAACACTTTAAATGCCTCACGAAAACATCAGGATAAGCAGTGCTGAAGCTTAACTTTTTAAAAAATGTTCTCTTATTACACTGCTAGACAGTCATCCCACTTTTTCCTATCTTTTATGATATGTGATCCCAAGCTATAAAGTGAGATCTTAGTAGCAGAGACAACCTCAAGAACATGGAAGCTACAAAAACACACACATGCAAAGTGTCTTTCGGACTCAGGCAGTTAAATCTATCAACCAGGCCCAGATAAGACTAAGGCATATCACAGGGTACCTGTCCTTTTCTTTCTAAAGGGGTCAATCCTTTTTGGGTCTTGCCTATGGGAATGATATTGCCAGATCTTAGGAAATTGAAAGCAAAGTCATTTCACATTTTTTAAATGTGAAATTTATCAAGTCTTATTTCCCCAGGACATTGCACAGCCCAAATAGAACTCATCTGTGGACCAGATGAGGTTCTTGGCCACTGGCTAATGAAATCTGATATTTGTGCCTGCGTCCAGCCCAGTGTCTGGGTCAGAGCAAACATTTAGCTCCCGTGAGCTCTCTGCTTCTCTTCACCATCCGGGGAGGCTTGGTGTGATCAGGAAAGGAAATACGATGAAGTCTAAGATGGGTGGAGGTTGTCTGCTTGTTGTCTTAATGGGTTAAGTCTCATCACTAAATTTTTCTGAGCTGAGGGATTTCTGTGAAAGAAATACCAGCCAAGCCCATACACTCTGAAAGCTCTATTAATCTTTCTCTGACCCCATTAACACTCACTGCATATTTCCTGTGAAAAAGCATCAGAAATGGCCAGAGCCTGTGATCTGGAACTATCTGTCATGTACCCAGCAGCCAGGAGAAGGCTGTGTAGAAGCACAATGGGAAGATGGCTGGAATAGTCTTCCTTAGGACTAGTTACAGGCGGGAGCACTGAGAAGAAGAGGAAAAATCACTTGACCCTGGGAATCGTGCACCTTGATAATCATTACAATAGAGTCACCTGTACTTTGTCTCTAGAAATATCTATTACCTTGAACCTAGGATTAGATGTCTGCTCCTGAAGGGAACTCAGGAAACAGAGATTTATTCGTGCGGCAATAATTGAGGAGTTCATTTGATTCCAGTGTGGATCTTTCAACCACAATCAATTTTATGCCCCGTCATAAATAATGGAGGTCGCGAAGGCAGCCAGGCAGGGCGGGCGATCTGGCTGGTGCTGTTGACAGTGTTCAAACAGCATCAACAGAGCGAGGGGCAGAGCCCACTGTGACAGCACGTTTGGAGAGAATTTGAGTGGCAGGTGTTGTTTTTATTTTTAATAGACTTTCCTCCCCGCCTTTCAAATGAGAGAGACGTTCAAATGCTGCATTATTAACCGCTTGGGGAACAGCGAGAGCTCATCAGTGGACTCCACACTCCACCAGCACTGGGGGGAAATGTACTGTAATAGTGCCCCTTCACACCAGTCCCCTTAGGCACCCAACCACTTCCCAGGGAAGCCCTGTTGGTAGAAGAATTAATAAGTAGACTGCTGTAATTGGCAGTGTTTCAGGGATGCTTCAGGTTGGTACCCTGAGGCAGTGTGGGAAATGGCTGTTTGAAGTCTGAATTGTAAGAGAATAGGGAAGAAAGAGTAAGAAAGAAAATCCTTAGCTGCTTGACAGGGGTTTTCTATTTCTAATAAAATGAGATGTAGGAGTTTTCAAATTTCATATCTGGAAGATACTCACTTAAATAATACCTTGCATTCTGGCCTTCTCTCTCTGGCTCACTGGACTACTGGCTTTCTGTCAACCACGTCCCTGCCTCAGGACCTTTTGTCACTTTTCTTCCTCTCGTTCATCTGACTAAGTCTACTGACCTTATGGTTTCAGCCTGGATATCATTTCCTCAAGGAGTCTTCTGGGTCAGGTAATATGTTCTCATTGCACCCAGTACTATTTATTTCCAGCAATGACCACAGTTGAAATAAAACACTCACTCACTCGCATTGTAGAAATGTCCACATCCCCCTCTAGACTGAAATGTTATCGAGGAGCAGGAGATGAGCTTGTATCCCCACTGTATTCCTATGGACTGTTTCCCCACACACGTCGCAAAGCACTTGGCACACAATAGGTACTCAAGCAAGACTCGTGGTATAGCAGCGGGGTTCAACCTGGGTGTCACAACCCCTTTGGGGGTGGAAGATCCTTTTGCAGGGGTCGTCCAATTCACAACAGTAGCAACATTACAGTGATGGAGTGGCAGCGAAAATCATTTTATGGTTGGGGGGGGGGGTCACCACCCCATGAGGAACTGTATTCAAGGATCAGGGCATCAGGAAGGTTGAGAACCACTGTTGTATACACTCCGGCTTGTCAAGAGAAGGATTCCTGGTAGAACTGCGAGTTCAGCCTTCAAACCCAGAAGGTCAGTGGTTTGAACCTACTAGCCACTCCATGGGAGAAAGATGAAGATATTTGCTCCAGTTAAGATGTACAAGTACATGTCTTAGAATCCTTATATAAGGTTGCTCCGAGTCAAACATGACTTGATGGCACTGGGTTGATTTTGGTTTGTCAAGAGCGTCTGGAGGAGGCCCTCTGGAGCAGGAGCAGTGGTGTATTCCCCTGGGTTCTTGTGACCTAATGACTCAGCCAATCAGAAACAGGAGGCAGTCAAAATCAGGGGAATTTTTTTGTGGCTAATTATTTTACTTTTGGGGATGGGGTCAAGGGTGCTGGCTGCCACACAACAACCAATATTCATGGACCAACCTGGGTAAAATACAGAAAGTGAGATAGCACCTTGATTTGGGGTAATTGTCTACTTTAAGAAGATTCATCTTCGGACATGGGAATCTGGATCAAGCCACTGGGAGACAGTTATACGGGTAGGCAGACTTGATATTTCTGGCTAGATTCCAAAGTTGAGTCACCACAGATATGTAGAAAAGGAATTAAGAGTCATCAGAAAAAGCATAAACTTCTGAAAGCTTACGGGTCTTTGGGGCATGGGTGTGAAAGAATAAGACTAACTCCAGAACTTCTGGGAGAGTAGGGATTTCTATTATTTATGTTCTGGTCAGATTGAGCTCAGGGACCAGAATAAAGGTTGTTGTAGAGGGAAAAAGACTCCAAATTTAAGTGTATTTTATAGTTACTCCTTTATTATTTCTTAAATAGGACAAAGACAGAAACAAATCATGTGGAGGAGGGAGAACTTCTGCTTAAGGTATAATAGTGTCCCAAGGATTCACAACCACATGGCTAATTGTATCCACCACCACCACCACCACCACCACCACCACCACCACCACCACCCAAAATCCTCAATGCTATTTAGTGGCTTCTGACTCATAGTGTCTCCTTAGGACAGAATTGAAACCTGTGGGTTCCAAGACTGCAACTTCATGGAAGTAGAACACCTTGACTTTTTCCCTCACAGGGACTGGTAGTTTCAAACTGTGACCTTATGGCTAACAGCCCAATGATAACCACTCTACCACCAAAGCTCCTGGCTAACAGTAGAGCACTTTTGAAACCAAGTGAATCATTCACAAAATCTTGAATGGCAACAGATCAGTTCATCACTGAAGCAGGAATGGGATGGTGAGTGGGGTGTGCATACTATTGCAGATGAGAAACATTTACAGGATTGGTTTGGGGGCTTTTCTACCACATTGCTCCAGCTATGATTCATGGTCAAGTTGCCCGAGTATCCCAATTTCCATGAAGGGTACATCCAGGCAAGTCTGTGAGGGTGAGACTGCCCCTCCCTGGGCTGACAAGTGGAGTCCGAGAAGCCAACTTTCAAAGACACTCTGCCTGAGGTGTTTTGCACTGTTGGTTAATGGTCAGGTAGAACTCAAAGGAGGCTGGATTTATCTTCAGACAAAATGGAGTGGGCTCCCACTGTATGATGTAGGCTTCAGTAAGTCAAATGCGTAGAATTTGAGCTCCAAATATAAGGTGCAAGCAGTATCTTCTTCCTGTTAACCTGATTTTTGTGTAAAGAGTAACACTTTGTCATGCTCTTGTATGTGGCAGAGTAGCTTTATATGCCAAGGCTCTGATTCAGGCCAGTCAATTTCTTTTATGCTCCTCGTCCTGGTGACAGATTCAGAAATGGGCATCAGTGCCCACCCCCACGGCCTATCAGAGGCAACAAGGACTATTGGGGAAGTGGACTTACTCTTTCCACTGAATTTAAACAAGGAAGGAGATGAAGCTGGAGACTAGGCTCCATATTATCCCATCAAAAGGAGAACCTGAATTTAACCAGCACCCAGAGATGAGTTGAGAGATGGAACAGACAGGGTCCTCACCATACTATCTGAGATCTTGAATCACCATGCCAACTAAAACCAGCTCCCAAACCTTATACAACTCAGTTAACCCACATTAACTAAGGGTTTTGTCCGAAAAATATAAGCATGGCCATTTCTCCTAATTTATCTCAGTTCCCTTCCAAAACTTACAGGAGTTTATAGAGTCATTTTGAATCCCTCATAAGGCTTTTTTCAACCAAGGGCAAATTTACAGATTCATAGAGTGTTAGGACTTTTAATATATAGTCTGTCCTAGACTAATAAATAGAGATATTGAGGAAGAAACTCACCTGAAATGGAGGGGATTTTTTTTACCCTAAACCAGAGTAGCCAATGTACTTACTCTAAGTTAGAGGAAGAAAGAAATTTATTTAGAAGGTGCCAGTGAGGAGACCAACAGTACCACAGGCTGTCTGTGGTGTCCTGTTTGAAGTCAGAACACACTGAGACTATATCTCTTTTACTTTGGAATGTATACATTCAGGAGTCATATGTAGTAGATGTTTTACCTTAACTCAGGTTTCAGAGCAACAATGGGAAACAACTGTTGACCACGAGCAAGGAAACAGTGCAATAAGGTATTTCAAGTCCTAGGCCAATCTCAAAATGTCTTTGTTGACCAACTAGACAGCAGACCCTTAATACTAATCACTAGCAATCAAGTAGATAAGAGAAGACTTTTCAGCCCCTCTGTATGTCATCTGCATAAAATCTGTTTGACTTCGAGCAATTTGTAAAAATTTTATAGAATCAAGAAAAGTGCTTTACTAGAGATATTGTGTGTGTGTGTGTGTGTGTGTGTAGCTGGGGGGGGGGCAGCTTACCCAACTACATTATGTAAAATAACTTAAGTTACAAAATGTCACTTGTTTTATTCATTTATTGATTCATTAAACATCTACCAGGGTATATTTGATACGCACATAGATGTTAAACACTAAGAAATCAAAGAAGGAAAGAGCATCTTTGTTATATGCAGGATACTCCCAAGGGACCAGTAAGTCAACCACTTCCGATAATAGTATGACTGTTGTAGGAACATCAAGAAAGGACCCCCAATTAGTTAACCTTAGGCTAGGGGTTGGGCTCAACAATTGATCCACTCTAGACCAATTAATGTGGTATATTCATCATCTCTTCTCCAATGACCCCTGGCCAAGACAGGCTTGAGAATCACTTGCGACTGTGAGGTTCTGGCTTCCCCAAGATGTACAACGCAGTCTTTTCTCACTTGGTGTTTCAACTGCTTTGTTAGTGCTTCTAGGACGTTGTCCTTAGGTCAGGCCCACTCTGCTTTGATTCTCTTTTAGTCTGGGGGAAGTTCTTTTCTTCTCCTGTTTCTGACTTTGACAGTGATAGCGATTCTCATTCTATAGGCTTAGGCTTTGGGGAACGCAAAAAAGAGGATTACAGAGTAGTTTTGATTTTGACCCTGCTACATCTTTTTTTGAATAGCATAGAGGGAAAAAAAGGAAGGAAATATACAGGGAGCCCAAACAAACACAGATCAATGTCTCAAAATATTTCCTCTAGGGCCAATCATATTCAGAAATTAAGTAGTTGGCATGGCAAGTAGATTGATGGGAAGATGTCCAGAAGTGGGAGCTACTGAACATGGGGATCAGAGAAAGGGGCTCTGGCACTGACCCTGGGCAACTGCTGGGAAGCAGGTATTATAGCTTGAATTTTCCCTTCCCTGCAACATCTTATTAAGTTCCCATAGCAGGTAAGTCCTCTTACAAGTTTGTATTCTTAATCTCTATTCTATAGGTAAGTAAACCAAGATTCAGAGAGGCTGAGTCACATGTCCAGGTCCAGCAGCCTGTAGGTGTCAGAGTGAATTCAGAGATAAAGCCTGTTTCATGACATGGCTTTTATTGTTTCCTGGAGTGGCTCTGGTGGTGTAGTGATTACATGCTGGGCTCTGATCTGTATGGTTCACAGTTTGAAACCACGGGGAGATCTGCAGGAGAAAGTCTGGGCGTTTTCTTCTGGTCAACAGGTCATGAGGAGTCAGCAGTGACTCCATTGCAATGAGTTTGGTTGTGGGTTGGGGGCAGTGGGGCTGCTAAAAGGTCATTAAAGCCAGCAGTTTGAAATCACCAGCCACATTTTTTTTTAGGAGAAAGACAGGGCTTTCTAGTTCTGTGGAAGTTGAGACTTGAAACCCCACTGGGGAATTCGACCCCTGCCTCACAAGGCCCTATGAGTTGGCCACCTGTTCAATGGCAGGAAGTGGGTTAGGTGTTGCGCTGGGAACTGCAGAGACAGTAGTTTCAACTCAGGAGAGGTTCTTTGTGAGAAAAATGAGGCTTTCTGTGCCTAGAGACCTTGTATAAGCTCATTATGAATTGCACTCCACTTGATGGCGGTGGATTTGTTTTTTCATTTTGCTTGGGACAACCTAATCTTGGAGTGTAGGTACAACTTACTAAGTAGTAGAGAGGTTTGCCGGTCTGGTGAAAAAATGGGGATGGAAACCAGACTGTGCTGTGAGCAACTTGTGCATGTGGCGCAGGATGAACATAACCTTTTTGAGTCTCTGGTGAAGCAAATGTAAAAGGTCTAAACTGTGTTCTCTACTTGAACTTATATCAAGCAAACAGCAACTGAAAAAGGGCAGGAGAGGCAATATTAATTTCTGATCAAAAAGACTGTAAGGTAAAAGTCACCATAAGACATAAGGAAATTCGGATTATTATGATTAAAGAGGCAATCCAGCAAGAGGACCTAGCCATATGAAATACATACACTCCCCAAAAAGAGCCCTAGGAACACACATCAAATATTAACAGGAATAAAAGGTAAAAGAAACCCTCTCTGCCATCAAGTCAGTGCTGTTTCAAAGTGACCGGCTGTGGGTTTCCAAAACTGTAAGTCTTTTGGGGAGTACAAAACCCAGTCTCTCTCCCATGGAGCTACTAGTGGTTTTGAATTGCCAACAAAGTGGATTACAGCCCAATGCATAGCAACAACACAACCAAGGTTCTTCAGAAACAGAAGAGGAAACGTAGCACATCATTTGTGATGAAGGACAGAACAACTTGTTTGCTGGCTCATAATGATAGACTCAAGAGTCATCCTTGGTAAAGATTCATTCCAGAAAATTATTTACATGAACTTCACTAGAGTTTGAAAGAAGATGTGAGCTTGCTGATCTTCACATAGCAGTATTTTGTAGCACACCCTACTCCCCTTGAAAGGCACCATAGTGAAACCAAGAAAGTACATTACTGAGAGAATTTGTCCACAGCCACTTACTGATCTCAGAGACACATTTAAACATGTTGTGCTTGGAATTACCTCATGTATGGGTTCATAGCACCAATTCCTTTTTATTTACCCACAGATAGAGGATAAAGAAAACACAGTTAACAAGTATACCTCACAGATATACACAGAACACTCCACACAACAAATTTGTAACACATATTCTTTTCCAGTGCACTTGATTCATTAGAATAGACTAAATGTGAGGATACAACCAAGTTTCAATAAATTTGAAATTTTCTTATATCACAATGCTATAATAGAGAAACAAATGACAGGAAGATCAGGGGAGGGAAAAAATCTAATATAGGAAAACTGAGAGACACTTTTCTTTAGAACTACTGGATAATAAAATAAACAGAAAGTGAAATAAGGACATACATGTAATCAAGCAAAAATGAGAACGTACCATACTTGGGACACTGTAAAATGAGGACTCAAAGGGCAATTTTTATAGCAATAAAGACATGCACGCACACACGAAAATGTCCCCAAATCAATACTTTAACTTAACAGCTCTAACAATTAGAAAAGAGCAGCAAAGTAAGTTTACAGTCAGTCCCCAAATAAAAAAAATAGAGCAAAAATAAATGAAACCAAAAGGCAATAGGAAGAATGAGACTAAAGGACAATTCTTTGTAATAAAATTGACAAACCACTGGAAAACTTAACAGAAATAAAGTAAGAGGATGCAGGTAGCATGAATAATAAACTAAATTGGTCAGGTCTCAAAAGAATCTACTGAAATAAAAATAATAATAACAGTGCATCAAAGAATTGAACTCCATCAAATTTGAAATTATAGAATAAATAAGCAAATTTCTAGAAACACATGGTCTACCTAACAAACACATACTGAGGTAGAAAAATTGAACAGATTTATAACAAAACAAGAAATTGCTCAGGTAAAACAGGACAGAACCTTCCAATGAAAAATGTTCTGAACCAGATGGTTTTACTGGAAAACCCTACCAAACATTAAGAGAAAAACTGACACTGAGTTTACTCAAACTATTCCAGAATATGGAAAAGGGTGAAACACTCTTGAATTCACTCTATGAAGTAAGCATAAAAGCCAGACAGTTCCACCCAAACCCCTCTGTCATAGTCAATTTCAATTAGCTACCCTGTTGGCTATAGTAGACCTGACCTTGGGATTTCTGATACTAGAAATCTTCACAGGGCCTGATAGTCTCAACTTTCAAGTTCAAACTTGCTGGCTTTGTGATTAACAGTTCAATGTGCAACTCACTACACACCAGGTCTCCTTCAAATTACGCACTAAAAAGAAAACTCCTGACCAATATATACATTGACGTAGATGCAAAAATCTCTCAATAAAATCCTAGACAATAGAATCCAATCCTACATGAAAAAGTAATACTGAGATTCATAACTAGGTATGCAAGGTTGGCTCAACATTAGAAAACCAGGCCATCTGAAACACCACAAGCCAGATAAAACAAAGGGAAAGAACCAGATGTTCATACCAATTAGGACAGAAAGTGCATTTAATAAAGTTCAACGCCCATCCCTCACAAAAACTCTCAGCAAAACAGTCATGTTCTTGTTTTTTTGTTAGATTCTAACAGATTCTAATTCATAGCGACCCTTTATATAATATAACAAAAATACTGACACCATCCTCACAATTGATATGTTTGAGTCCATATTGCAGTTTCTGTGTCAATTTATCTCTTTTCTTGGTGAACTTTTATTTTAATAAGCCTGGTGTCCTTTTCCAGAACTTGTGCCTTCTGACAACATGTCCAAATACATGAAATGATATTTAGCTATCCTTTATTCTAAGGATTATACTGGCTGTACTTATTTCAAGAGATATTTTTTTGTTTTTGTTTTCCTGGAAGTCTGTGGTGATTTCTACCATCTTCCCTAACACTTTAATTCAAATTTGCCAATTCTTAATTTTCTTAAATATTAAATTGTTCAGCTCTCACATCCACATGAAATGGTAGACAATTTTGTGACTTCAGACAGGTACATTCGAGTCATCAAATCTGTTCCCTTTGGGTGACTGTTGGTATTTGAAATGCCAGTGACACAGCTTCCAGAATTGCAGCAACATGCAAGTCACCACAATATGACAAATGGAAAGACAAACGGTGGGGGGAAAGGAGGGGAGGGTGTGGAAAGATAATTCCTCAACATAATTAAGTGCATACACATAGAAGCAAAGGCTAGCACTGTTTGCAAAGGAGATAAACAGAAAGCAGTCTACTTACAAATGGAGACCAGCCTTGGCAACCCTTTGTCGTCACTCCCATCCAATATTATATGGGAAATCCTAACCAGCTCAATGAAGCAAAAAGGCAATTTGCTAAGGGAGAAAGGAATCTATCCACATGTGCAGATGATACGCTCTTACCCATAGGAAATCCCAGAAATTCATTGAGAAATCTACCTGAACTATAGAAAGATTCAGCAAGGTGGCAGGGTACAAGATCAATATGCACATATTTACATTTCTCCACACCAACAAGGCTAGCAGTGAAAAGAAAAGCAATAGCATTTACAGTACTGGGATAGTTATGGTTTATTGTGCCAACCCGGCTGGTAAACACATGTGGGATCAATTGAAGGGCAGAGAGATAAATGGCTCAGCGAGTCTCACCTTTCCAGTTCTTAGGTCTCTTGCTTTCTGAAGGTCGGACCAGGGTGCCAGTCCTCTGCTTCAGCTGGCAAGACATCCAGCTCACTTCCTGCAAGATGTCCCTGAGGAGAAGCCACATGGACCTACCCTGATGCAGCCCTGGGTGCTGGAGCAGCTGTGTGGAGACCCCTGCAGCGCTGAGATGCTTACACACTTGCTGATTTGCCCTTCCTCCTACAGTTGGCGTCATTTGATGTGCTTTGTGAGATGGAGGAGGACTTTGTGGATTGGTGTTGGACACCTGAGCTACTGTTGGACTTGTGGGCTTGGATGGCACTTGATTGGGATGTTTTCTTAAGGTGGACTTATGCTTTATATAAAACTCTCTCTTATGCATGTGAGTTTTCCTGGATTTGTTACTTTAATGTATCCAGACTAACTCCAGTTGACACAAAAGATGAATAAACCTAACCATAAATATAAAAGACATAAAAATCCCCACAAGAGACCCAAAGAGACCTACATAAATGGAAGAAAAGGTTCATAGATAGGATGACCACAATATAAAAATATCAATACCACCCAAAGCAATTTATACTCATAGATGCAATCACCATCCATATTTTATCAATGTTCTTTAAGGTTCTTTAAAGAGCTCTAAAAATTGTGATAGTTAGGCTTCTTCTTTTTTTTTGCGTACATGACACCTGTAAGAAGATATGAGTGGAGGTGATCCTGTCCACTAGGTCACAGCTTGATTGTACAACAGAAATATAACAGAGATAAATGGCTCTCTGGGGGCCAGCTCCCCTCTCTTTCTGTCACCTTCCTGCTGGCAAACCATCATGAGACTCACCGGAACCCAGAGATGCAGCTTCCACCCTTGGATCCATAAGACTTTGCATCTATCAGCTTGTGATCCTGTATTCTGCATCACTGCATGTGGTTGTGTGAGTCTGACGTGAGATTTATGGACTAGCACATGGACTTGATCTGCACTGGGCTGGGATGTTTGCTTGATATGTGATTACTTCTTGATCTAAAGCTCTCTCTTACACATATCTGAATGTCACTGGATTTGTATCTCCAGTCAACCTGTTCTTACACAAAAACCAATCACCAAATTTCTGTAGAAAGGAAAGAGAACTCAGATAAGTAAAACACTTTCTGAAAAATAGGAACAGAGATCTCACACTTCAAAATGTCTAAGTTGACTATATGTCCTGGAAGTTAGCACAACCTGGTGTTAATATAGAGACTGATATAGATCAATAGACAATAATTGAGAACCCAGAAGTAAAATTATCCACCTATGGCAGCTGATCTTCAATCAAGTGCTAAAGTCCCTGAGATGCAGAAGAGACAGTTCTTTAACAAATGATGTTGAGAAAATTGCATATTTACATGTAGAAAAATAAAATAAGATCCTTAATCCACACTTTATACCAAAATCAAAGTCCTATATGTAAAGTATAAAACTATAAGCATCATCAAAGAAAAAATAGAGAAACATTCGGTGCCCTAACTTATGGCATATGTAAGCTGGCAGTCCATGCACTAGATGCAGAATCCTGATCCAGCAAAAGCAAGCAAGCCTTGTCACGGTGTCCTTACATATCTGAGACAATAGACAAGTTTTCATAAACAATATTTTGCAGCGCTTTATAGCTCTCAAAGTTCTTGTGCACTCTATCACACTTGATGTTCACTGTCACCTAGCAAGATGGTCAGAGGTAGGATCATGACCCCATTTCAAGCGCCCAAAAGGTGAAGATTGGGTGATAGTGACTTGACCTATGTCACCCAGGAGGTTGTGGATAGGCAGAGCAACACACTTAGGACTTTAGACTTTCATTTTAATCCTTTATGTCATTAAACATCCTGGCTTCTTCAGTGAAAGGCACTAGTGGTAATGCTAGATTTTAATTCATTTCTCCTTTCCTTCTTTGGAGGGAGGTAAAACATGAAACCCACAATCATGATTTAGAATGGATACTTTCCAGTCTTTTTGTTGTCCTTTAATAATTTTGGGACTAGGGGAGCCTGTTTCTAAATATTCAGATGACACAAAGAAGTACTGAATAATCTTCATCCTGGCCTTGTCTCCTATCTTCTGGACCTCAAACAATGGAAGGGTGTTGGCTAGGACTAGGTGGATTGCAGTGTCTTCACCAATGTTGAAAGGAAGAGGTCTAGTTAGATGGCCCTGGATTCATGAAAGCATGCTTACAGGTAAGTGTGAGGAACGGGGCCCCATACAAATTAAAGATTTCAGTTTGATTCTCATTTAAGTCTTCCTTTTCAACCGAACCAGGAAAGGAAGGAGGAGTCTGCTCAACTCTCCATCCCACTTTCCAAAACTTAACCGTCTTCAAACCTTATCCTTATCCCAACTAGGTCCATTTCCTGAGCATGGCCTTCCTGTCTGTCTTACTGAGAAACTGAAAATTACTCGATGCCGGATATCCTCCCAGCTGTAGTCCTTCTTTGGAGAATTGTCTCGGAGTGGCGGCACTCACGCTTTCTAACTTACTGCTATGGAGTGTGTCGACTGAGGCTGGCCCTGGAGAACAGGGTTGAACTGTCCCCATGGGTTTCTGAGACTGTAACTCTTGATAGGAATAGAAACCTCCTCTTCCTCTCAAAGAGCAGCTGGTGGTTTTAGGCTGCAGACCAGGTGACTGACAGGTACCTAGACAGACTCAGTGCTATTGAGTCGAGTGCAGTGAAGGTGGCTGCTGTTAAGTTCTGTTGAGTCAATTCTGATCCGTAGCATTAGCTGGTCCTATACTCTCTCAAAATTGTCTTTTATTTTGAACCCCTTGTTGAAGCCATGGGGACAATCCATCTTATTGAAAGGCCTCTTCCTCCTCTTTGTCACTGACTTGACTTGAACAACACCGTGGAAGTGCTTAACAAGCAACATAGCAACAGGCTCACTTCTGCTTACCTCACCAATCTGCAGTAAACGATTTCTCACCCCCACCCCACCGTTCTGCTTCTAAGTGGGGATCACTTCTATCTGTCCCCCAACTCCACAAGAGCTCTGTACAGATACAAAGTCTCTTTTTAAAATATATAATCCCTGACAGGGCCAGAGTATCCGGTAAGCAAGTCAAACCTGGGGTTACTTGTTCTTATTTACCAATGGTAGTGAACAATTTTTCTGGAGTTTCATCACAATGAAACTAGCCCTTAGTAATGCACCGTGAGTCCCCACTGGGCACTAATTGGCATGGCATCCTTGCAATCCAGATTGTCATCTCTACCGTAAATGTGGTTGCCATTGCCCATCTCAGCCAATCGTGGCAAAGTCCTCTCTGCCTCTGGGATCCCTGGAAGCACCCAGGAAGAAGGCAGTGGCACTTTAAGAAACTGGCCTGAATGTTTCAGTGCTGCATTTGAGAAATGTCAGAGGTCCAGTCTGGCTCTGCATGTAATGTGTCCTGTCAATCAGTTCTGAAACCACAGACCTGCAAGGTCCATTGACAGAGGCCCAAGAAGATTTATTTTGTCTCATCTAATTGCCCTTTTTGCTTTGTAAACATAAAGGTTGCAGCTTATGGTCTGACAGCTAGAGTAGCCTTTTTCTTATCAGAGGGGGAAAAATGACATTTGGATTCTTAGAAAATGTTTCCCTCATTCTTCTCTAATAGCTCACCCACCACTTCTTGCCCAATACAAGTACTAGAAGCTCTTTCAGAAACACTCAGTACTGGTGGCAGGTAGACCCCAGTAATCTCTAGCAACTGACTATTCCTCCGTGGCCTCGCTTTCTCTTTCTATGGAATGGGTTTGGAATAGAGTGGTTATAGGAAAAAGCACTGGAATGGTTCATTGAGAGCCAGGGAGAGGAGCCAGATCTCTCCAATCCCAGCTCAGGCACTTTCCACCTGTGTGATTCAGCCTCTTCCTGCCCCAGTTTCCTCCTCTGTCAAAAGGGGTGGAAAATAATAGTAGCTACATTTCAGAGTTATTGTAAGTATGAAATTAACCTATTTAAATCACGTAGAACATAGTTGTGTTAGACTGAGTTGACAAGACACAATGATGTTGAAATCAGGGAGATCACAGGTTAGTGGGTGGAAAGTCTTGTGGATCCAGCGGTGGTGGAGGCATCTTAGCAGTGGCATGTACTTCTCTGTGACTTAAATAGCACCAGGACTCTGGCTGCCATCAGTGTAGTTCCATGTGGTTTGTCAACAGGAATGTGTAGCAGAGTGAGAGTGTCCTGCTTCCAGGGAGACAGAGAAGAAGTCGCTGAATCCTCATGAGCAGGCCATGCCTGCAAGGAGGAATCCAGTAGGCTGTGACCTGATTGACAGGAGAGATTCCATTCCTTCATTCTATTATCATGTTGATATAAAATTGTGTAACTACCACAACAGTCTACCCATAAGGACTCGTTATGAGTTGATGCTAACTGTTGGCAACGTCATGTGTCTCCGAGTAGAACTGGGCTCCACAGGGATTTTTCAATGGCTGAGCTTTATTGTCACATGTTTCCTGGGCATTTAAATGTCCTCCTTGATGTACCGAAGATCTGAAGTGTGAATCTAGGAAAATTGAAAGTCATTAAAAATAAAATGGAACTCATAAAGATGGACATATGAGGTGTTAGTGATCTGATATGGACTGGCATTAGTCATTTGAAATCAGAAAATCTTATTATTTACTATTCTGGAAATGATACAATCAAGAAAAATGGCATTGCATTTATAGTCAAAAAGGACATTTCAAGAGCTCATTGAAGTATAATTCTGTCTATGATATGATAATGTCTATCCCCATTCGAGGAAATCCATTAATATAGCTATTATTCAAATTTATGCACCAACCACTAAAGCTAGTGAGGCAGAAACTGAAGAATTCTTCCAACATTTCAGTCTGAAAGTGATCAAACATGCAAAAAGGATGCATTGATAATTGCTCGTTATCAGAACGAAAACTTGGAAAAAGGAGGCTGTAACAGCAGTTGGAAAATATGGTCTTGATGAGAAAAATGAAGCTGGTGGTGGCATGGTAAACCTTTACAACATCAATGACTTCATTGCAGACACCTTTTTTTGCAACAACACAAAGGCCACTATTTACATGCATTTCTCCAGATGGAATATACAGAAATAAAATTGACTACATCACTGAGAAGAGACCATGAAGAAGTTCAATATCAGCAGCTAAAATGAAGGCAAGGGCAAACTGTGAAACAGACCGTCAATAGCTCATGCATGAGTTCAGGTTGAAGTTGAAAAAAATGAAAAGAAGTCCAGGAGAACCAAAATATGACCTTGAGTCAATCTCATCTGAAATTTGAGAACATTTCAAGAACAGTTTTATTTGTTAAACACTAGTGATAGAGACCTGATGAACTATGGGATGACATTGAGATCATCATACACGAAGAAAGCAAAAGGTCATTTCAAAGATAGGAAAGAAAGAAAAAATCAAAATGAATGTCAGAAGAAATTCAGAAACTTTATCATAGATTAACTAAGGCAAGTAGAAGAAATTGAGTCAGAGTTGAGCAGAAAATTTCAAAGACAAAGTCAAATATTATAAAGAAATGTAAAAGGCCTAGAGTTAGAAAAACAAAAAGGAAAAACACTTTCAGCATATCTTAAGCTGAAATAACTAAAGAAAAAAATATCGAACCTTTACTGGCCATTTTAAGACATTCTATGGGCAAAACATCGAGCAATTCCGGAAGCATAAAAAGATGGATAGTCAACCATTTCAAGAGGTAGCATATGAACAAGAAACAAGGGTACTTGTATTAGGCAGGGTTCTCTAGAGAAATAAGACCAAAACACTTATGATTATATATATATATATATATATATATATATATATATATTTATACAGCAAGAAGAAATATAACAACTCATTAGTCCACAAAGCAGTACAGTAGGCTCAGTTCAACTTATTTTCCTGGAACAGTTAATATAAAAGAAGTACTTCAACTCACATGAGCTGCCAGGTCCAAGGTCAGTAAACAGTAGAGGGATCTTTCCCTCAGGCGAGACTGGCAGAGTCTGTAGCAAGTGAGATTAGGGAAGTAGGCCTGATACAATCTCAAACTCAAGCAATGCAAGGCAATAGAATCCACCAGCATCAAGCTCAAGTGATGGACCAACCAGCAGTGTGGTAAAGCAGAACTTTAAGCTCTAGTGAAACAACCCATGGACTGGCTTGGCCCACAGGTAGTGTAGCACACAGGTTGAGGCAGAGAACTAGCTAAAGCAACAGAACTCTGGTCCAATCACCCACTCTCCTTCATTCCTGAGAGGTCTGGGTCATTAGCTATCCTGTCAGGATTGGGTTGCTGTAGTTTACCATTTTTCTTAATCACAGATTGTGGTTGTACTAAGAGATGGTCTAAGGGATCTCCTGCATTCCAGACATATTCTTCTTTACCTCCATTATGTAGCACCAGTCCAATTTCTCCTGGGTCATAAGGATCCATCAAGCCACTCAGTACAGTGACACTCTTCCTGACCTTTCGATCCAAAGGCATGAGGAGACCAAAGTAACCAAGGGGCATTCTCAGTTGCCAGTTCAGTAGAATTAGTGCTGTGTTTCCATGTGGGGAGAGTTCCTTCCTTTGGAATTAGGACCTCCAGGACTGAAGGGCATAGGGTTGGTGGGATGGGAAGCAAAATGCTGCAAGTGGATCACCAGGAATAATAGTCAATGATGCCACTCCTTGGTTCCTGACTATTGGAGACACAGCACCAGACACTGGCCAATGGTTTAGAGAACATACAACCTCCTAGAGAACATTTCCCCAGTCCTGCAACATGCTGTCACCTAGCTAGTGGTATAATTGTGTCTTTAGGAGACCACTCCATCATTCTATTAAGCCAGCTGCTTCAAGAAGATGAGGAACATGATACATGTGTATTCCATGGGCATGGGCCCATTGCTACATTTCATTTGCTGTGAACTGAGTTCTTTGATCTGATATGTGGGATGCCATGCTGGTGGATAAGGCATTGTATAAATATTAATGGCAGTTTTGACAGAAGCATTGTATGCAGGGAAAGCAAATCCATATCCAGATGTCTATTCCACTCTGAACAAAATGATGCCCCTTCCATGATGAAAGTGGTCCTGAGTTACCAACCTGTGACTTAGTTGCTGGTTGATCTCCCTGAGGAATGGTTCCATATCTTGGACTCAGTGTTGGCTTCTGCTGCTGCCACATGGGGCGCAAAGCAGAGTAGTGACCAACTCAGTCTTGGTGAGAGGAAGTCCATGTTGCTGTGCCCGTGCATAATTTCCAACCCTGCCACCCTGTCCATTTTGTACATGGACACATTGGGCAATGACAGGAGTGGCAGAGGAAAGGGCAGGACTATTCTCCACAGTCTTCTTACCCACTTGATTGTTAAAGTCCTCTTCTTCAGAGGCAACCCTTTGGTAAGTATTCACACGAGGTATGATTATCTTTACTTTCTTGACCCATTCAGAGAGGTCTATCCCCATACCCCATACCTCTTTGTCAACAATTTTCCAATCATGTTCTTTCCAATTCCCTGAGCACCCAGCCAAGCCATTAGCCACAGTCCCTGAATCAGTATGCAATCTCACATTTGGCAATTTCTCCTTCCAGGCAAACTGAACAGCCAGGTACACTGCTTGAAGTGATGCCCATTGGGAGGATTTCCTTTCACCACTGTCCTTTAGGGAGATCCCAGAAAGGGACTGTAGTGCTGCTGCTTGCTGTTGTCCACTTTAGAGTGGCACCTGCATATTGTGAAAAGCTATAAATTAACCAAGGATGAATTTTCTGTTCTCCAGTCAACCTATCATAAATTACTTCCCAGGAGGCCATAGGTTCAGACTGGGAGAAGGAAGGTACAGGAGTGGAGACTGTGGGCATTTGGGTCACTTCTTCATGCAGCTTACTTAGGTCCTGCGCTAGTCTGATCTCATGTTTACCACTTCCATTTACTGATAGAATATTGCTGTGAATATTCAACTTTATGACTGTGGATCAGACAATACCCAGTTCATGATGGGCAGCTCAAGTCTCATAGTGACTTTGTGGGCCATGGTGAGGCCCCTGCTGGTGGGACTGTGACTATGCACAACTATGGTGGAAAACAATATGACATTACCGCAAAAAACATGACACTATCTCAAAAAACAAGGAATAGAAATCCTATACAATCTAGCAATCCAGTTGCAGAATATATATTCTAAGAGGCATAGCATAAAGAGACATATACACCCCCATGTTCATTGGAATACTGTTCACAATAGCAAGAAGATGGAAAAATCTGTGTGTTCTGTTACTCAAGTAATAGTCTCTACTTTGCTATCTAGGTTTTAGTATTCATTTCAATGGGTACACACATCTCACAGGCAATTCTTATGATTAGTGTTGATTAAGGACATTAGTAGCTTGCAATGCAAATACACAATGCTCAGAATACAGTTGTTGATCATGGCACTTTACAAAATTATTTCAGGGCTTTTAATAAATGCCCATAGGACATCCCACTCCACTGCAAGCCTTACCTGTAGACAGTCAGTTCAAACCGTGGGCCTTGCAAATCCAGATCTCCCAATCAAGTGCCCAGAGGCATCCCACTCCACAAGCCAGCCTCCTGCCCAAAGCACTCAGCTTCATTTGCTTCATGAGCTGTCAAGTCCCCTACTCTACTTCATTCCAGTCTCATTGTTCTGCTGCTGCTTCTCTGATGTCATGGCTATCTTCCTGATCCAGGGATTTCCACTTCACAGGGATTTCATGGTCCAGAAGGCACATTCCACTCCTGGCTCTAACTGATAGTGAGATCTCTTCTGTTTCTCAGTCGGTTCATTTTACACCCAGCAGGATTACATTCCAATGAGTCCTGTTTACAATTACCAGTGAATATTATCAGTATCTTCCCACACCTTCTTACCCAGGCCCATGAAGGAAAAAATTATTTGGTCAGAGTTAAAAACTTTGACTAGTCAAGTCACAGTACTTAATTCATTGTCCCTGCACAACCCAAATGCCAGTAGAAGAATGGATAAAGAAGCATTAGTATACACACACAAGGGAATTCTACACATTGATTAAAAAATACTCATGAAACCACTTAGCAACTCATGACATAGATGAACCTCAAGGTCACTCTGCTTAGACAAACTAGTCAATCACAAAAGTACAAATATTGTACAATACTACTGTTATATGAGGGAAAATAAGGCACAGCCTTTCAGTCTAAAGGGGACAGATTTTAGAGGTTACAAAAGGAAGCAGATCAAAGCAGGGAAGATGAAGCAAGAGACTAGAGGCATAACAAATATTAACTTGGGTAAAGGGTTTAGAAATCCACACGAGGGAGAAGAGATACCAAAAGAGGGAGGGTTGGGTAAGCTCTGGGCTGAGAGGACTGACAAGTAACTTGAACTGTTGAAAACAAACTGATGGTGGGAAAATAGAAGCATCTCGCCTTATTCACAATAAAAGCATTTTTTGAAGCACCTGTGCCCTGAGTAGTTAAAAATTCTTCTGAAGAGACAAGACTCAGACACTAAAGTTGAAGGACCTCTTGCAGTATCCAATAATCTTCCCATTGTCTGTTTTATCAGAACAAATAGAAGATTGATGATCAAGTGTCAATTTGTATGGCAGTATTCAAGCTCAACTAAATTTTAAAAATGTAAGTCCAGAAGTAAGAGTGCCTCCAAAAAGGCTTTGTAAGTTGGGACACATACCTGAAAGGGTTTTTTAAAAGTCATTTTATTGGGGGTTCATAAATCACAATCTATTGCATGCAAAGCACATTTGTACATTTGTTGCCATCATCGTTCTCAAAATGTTTGCTTTCTACTTAAGCCCTTGGTATTTCCCCTCCCTCCCCGCTGCCCCCGCGCCCTGAACCCTTGATAATCAAATTAACTATTTTATAATTGTATTATTTGTGGGCTTTTTTTGTTGTTCAGGTTGTCAAAGGTTTGTGTATTTTGATTATTAGATTCTTATTGGATGTATGGCTTCCAAAAATAATCTCCTAATCAATAGCTTGTGAGTTTGTATATTTTTGACAAAATCTCTTAATGCATGAAAATTTTAAAGTTTTATGAGGTTCTAGCTATTTTTTTTTACCCAATGCTAATTTTGCTTTTGCTGTTATATTGGATAATGTGTTGGTAAAAGCTGGGCCCAACAGTGTTGTGCTGTTTTTTCTTCCAAGGGTTTTAGGGTTTTTGTTTCCTCATGTATCTTTAACCATTGTAAGCTTACACAATGGAACATCTAAAGCTCCTGAAATAGAAAAATTGTAAAAAAAATTAAATAAGGGAAACTATAAAGAAAGGTGAGGATTTTTATAAGTGTTCTTCTAATCTTTAATATTAGCAGCTAGTAAAAAATAAAACACTCTACCCACCAAACAGAATACATCCATGAGGCCAACAGGGCTCTAATTAGCTGTTTAGAAAAAATATATCAATGTGTTCTTGGAATTCGAGTCACAAAACCCAGGGCTTGATTTCTCATTTTGCATATCCTCGGTGTTCAACTGATATTGCCAGGAGTCCTTCCAAATCTCTAGGCTTTGTTTTTCCTTATCAGTAAAATGGGGCATTAGCACTTGCCTAAGAGAGTTAGCATTGGGGATTATGTGAGAAAATTCTTGTGCAAAGCTCAGTGTAGTTTCAGAAAAATAATAAATGCCAAGAAAATAAATGGACACTCTTGGAAGCTTCCTGTGTGTGAGGCACTTTTTTTTTTTTTAAACAGTGATTGACAGTTTTTTTTTTTTTTTTTTTGCCATGGCCTGGGTTGTGGATTGTTGTCAATCAAACGTGGACTTGATTTGATATCCATCATTTCTTGTACTTTTGTAGGACTGGTTCTTTTTTCCCTGTTCTAAAATTGATTTTTCCAGGGCTGAGTACACTAACCCACAGGGTATAGATCTAAGTTCCCTTTGCCTGCCACCCACTCAGCAGAGAAACACAAATATTGCTGTTTGCTGTGCACTCGGCTTGGTTGTTGCACATGCATTCAGGGAAGACCGAGAAGGGGGCAGTGGGGCATTTCAGACTGAGTCAAAGAGGCCCTGGGCAGGGGCTGCTGGTTGCCAAGTCTTTGCGTGGCACATAATGAGCAGTCAACAGAAGGTGTTTTATACACTGCCCCAAGTCCCTGTGAATTAACCTGCCATTAGCATGAAAAATATTAAGCAATAAACAGTTGTGATATTTAACACTCTCTACAGAGGCCTGTTGCCACAGGCCTAACCGTTGTAGGTTGCATTAAAGAGTGATGGGTCGCTGTGCAGCAGGAGAAGTGGGAAAGGCCCTCCAAAGGCTCTTAGCACTTCACACATAACACGTGCCAAGTGGAAATTGTGCATTCCACACGCAGTAGAGACTTATACGCACACGGAGGTATACTCCTCCCTGGACACAAATATGTATAAGAATGCAGAGGTATATGTGAATATATGGATACATGCCTTACAAACACATAGCAAACATGCATGAAAAGCATATGTCCATATTCCCAAGTGAAATGCACCCCGTAGAATACACACATTGCAAATTCCCATGTGCCCATGTGACGACACCCTCACACACATGGGTCCAAATGAATAATGACGTGCATGCATACATATGTATGCACACAAGCACAAACTTATCTCTCAGCGAGGGATAGAGCCATTTTTTCAGATCTGCTAGCAGAGCTCATTCTTCGCCTGCCTCCAGTGTTGGCTCCATGATGATGTCACTTAGTAATCCTTAATCTGGTGACATCTCCACGTGTTTGCTTTTAAGGATAGAAGACTTGGCTTTGTCAGGAAAATGCCTTTGTAGTATCAAGGATCCAGATATTTAGGCTAAAAAGGTGGGAAAAGTAAGTAGACTTTCCAAGAAGTTTTTAGATGATTAGAGGTTAGTACCAGTGGCTTTGTGTCCTTGGGTCCCTAACCGATGATGAGGCTCAGAAATTGCTCACAGTTCTCTTTGACTTTAGGATTAAGTCTGTACTCACAAACATTATGGCCACATTCCTTCACTGCTGGGTCCAGCCCACCTCAGCTCTTCTTTATTGCACATGCAATCCTCCAGCTCCTGTGCAATTTGTTCTTTTCTGGAAACACCATATTCTGTCCTGTACCCATGTATTTGAACATTCTCTGTTGTCTGCTTGGCAAGTTTTTTCCCCCTCCTCCCTCATTTTTCAGACCCCACCAGCAATGCCACGGGATGAATATTTCTCCTCGATTCATCCATTCATCTGTTACAAGCATCCACAGCTTAAGCATGGGACAAGGGTTTAAAGATGAATGTGATGTCCTCCTGGTCTATGTGGAACCCCCACTCTGGCTATGTGTGTTTTGTAAAATAGCCCGTACACATTGTCATGTGGAACCTCAGTCATTTTACTGGAATGTCCTACCTGACTATCTGGACCCTTTCCTAAATTATGACCTTTCTAAGGCAAGAACTCCTCATTTATCACCATTCCTTAGCACAGTGACTGACCTATGTAGATAGGTGACAGAATCTCATAAAGCAAAATAATTTATTGTAATGAAATATGAATAATAGTAGCTTATAATGAGCCATAGACCCACTGGTGAGAATCTTTGTAATCAGGTAGGGTGTGGTCTTGTGAATAGAAGTCCTTGGAGGTTTTTGGTGGTACACTGAGATTGCTCTGACTAGTAAGACAAGAAAGAACTGGTTACATTCCAGCTACCATCAGGGTTCAGGAAACTATTTGGAGCCAGGTTAAGAGGAGAACAGTGGATCATTAGAACAAACAGTTGCCAGAGGCAGGAGATCTACTGGCTAGAGTTGGAGACGGAGGTAGAAGGTTGGTGTGGGCAACTGAATGAGGAGAGCTATGGTTCCTGAGAAGGGGAAGGTGGGAGGAGCTGGTTTGGGGAGCAGAAGTTGAACATAAGAAGAGGGTTCGTGCAAACTGATTTTATGAAGAGGCTTCAAAATGTTCATGGAAAATCTAATGAAAAGATCATGGAGTTTTCCAACTAACTTTTTGAAACCCTCTCATGGTACAAATTTTAGGGCAGCAGGAAGTTACAGAGGGGAAGGGAAGGAGTCCAAACAATGATGTAGTGTGAAGCCCAGAGAACTGTGACTCAGAGACGCAAGGCAGTCCCTCAGGCAGTATAGTTCATATCTATACTAGTTATACTCCCTGTGTTAGACAGGGTTCTCTAGAGAAACAAAACCAGCACACTAGTAATTCTTTTTTTTTATATTTATATAGATAGAAGGATATCTAAGATAATAAAGAGTTAACTAATCTATAAAGCAGTACAAATGGCTCGTTGCAACTCACTTGTGTGAGACAGCCAGAAGACTGGCACTCCTTGGAGTCTTGGGGGCTGCTGAGTAGTCCTCTGTAGAGCGATTCAGGCTATCCGGCCTCAAGCAGCACACAGCAAAGCGGGGCACCAACAGTCAGTCAGATGACAGAGTCCAACAGTCCCCAGCTCAAGAGCTGTATATTCCAGGAATATACATTCCAGATATATATTCCAGGAATATGGCAAAGCAGGGCTCAAAGGAATCTCAACTCAGAGCAACACAGCTCACCAATTAGGCGTCCCACGAGTAGTGGAGATCGAGGCTCAGGATATACAAGGCAGCCGGCTGGTCCGAAGATCCAAGAACAAGAGGGCATAAATCCTGAGAACTTCTGGCTCTGCACACACGCAGAAAAAGTCCCTCTGACAATCTTTGTGCAGACTTCCAATAAGCAACACATTGTTGTTTGTTGGGATTGCATACCACAGGGGGATGGCATTAAGCAAGTACAGAATCTAGGGATATGGACAAAACACTGGTATCTACAATAAGGGGGGTGATTTTGAGAGTTTAGTTTCAGAAGTGGTAAGTTTGAGTTTCATATGGGACTGATCAGCTAATCGGAGATGATGATTAGTAAGTTAGATGATCATCCACTCAACCAATATTATAGTGTGTATAACATATGCCTCATCTGTTGTCTATAGCAGAGCTCCAGATAGATAGACTCTCTGTTCTTCTAGAACTCAGATCCCATTGGCAGAGACAGAAACACAGCTAAATTATCACACTCCATCAGATCATAATACGTTCTAGGAAGAAAATTAAAGCAGAGCACAGGGACAGCACAGTCCCTGAGTGGTGCAAGCACTTAATATATTTGGCTGTTAACCAAAAGTTTGGGGGTTCTACCCTGACACATGTGGGATCATTGTTTCGAGCAATTAGTAAGGAGACAGAGAGTGAGTGAAAGAGCTGCACCTTTAGGATGATGTTTGAGTTGTGGTTGGAATGAAGAAAGAGACAACTATGCCAGTATTTGGGGAAAGGGTGTTGTAGTTAAGAAAAAGAAAGATAAGCACAAGCTTGTAGAAACTTAAGTACAGCCAAAAGGGTCATTTGGTAAAACACCGAGTGGGACCTGAGGTTATAGAAATACAGAGACCAAAAGGTTCTTGTATTGAGGAGGGTATAAGCAGAAGTCCAAAGCCCACCCCCTGTCTCAGTGTATTGCTGTATAAATGTATGTACATGGGCCAATACCTCTATTTTTGTGGATTAAGATATTTACATATGTAAATATGCTATGTGTATACCTCTATCCATTGCATTGCTTCTTTGACCCTTCCTCTGTTTCCTTTTACCTTCCCCCTGCCCCTCTGTCACTTTCCCCTTCTTTCTGCCTCTTGGTACTTCCTCTAGTTTGCTGTTGCTCTGACACCCCACCCCACTCCTGCCTCACATCGCTGTCTTCTCCTTGTTATTGACCCCAACACCTCGGTTGTTCCCCTATCCACGGCGCAGCCTGCTCACCGCCCCTTCCCCTCACCTCCCAGGTCTCCCCGGCATCGTCAGTCCCGCTCCTCTCTCCTTGGGCATGCCTTCCGTGTCTATCCTATATAGGTCGATAGCCTGACTATGACATAGCCCAAACGTATTTCAAAAAATGAGAATAGTAAATGAATAATAAGAAAGATTTTAAAAGAGAGAAGAAATAAACAAAAATCCTGGGTCTGTTCGCTGGCCTTCAGGACTGCCCAGGAGCTGCCCCTCTCATCTTGAAACACCCCCTGAGGGCACCTCAGGGCCTTAGTAGCCCTGCCTTGCTCCAGCTGCAGATCTGGTATGCTCCTTTCTTGGTTCACTCCATTTTGGGGAGTCCAGACTGCACTGTCGTCCCACCATGTGACTCAGAAATGTCCTCTGTTGCAGTCTGCTCAAGTAAGGGGACAGCGTGACATGCTGTTGTTGGGTGCCCAGTCCCTCAATACAAGAACACTTTGTTTTAATCAGTAAAGCACCGGTTAAACACATTATATTCCTCTGGTTCCTTGAGGCTTCCTCTGCCCCCACTACCATGACCTTAGTGCTGCTTCTCAATTCAGAGGAGACTGGAACATGTACACAGGTATAGACAGAGATGGGGGCTCATGGAACACAGAATCCAGGAACAGGAGTGGGACTAGTGATACCAGAAGGGTAGGGGGATGAGGGGTTGAGGACAGGAGAAAGGCGGAACCGATCGCCATGATTGACACATAACCATACAGCTTTCTACAGAGGGAAGAACAACAGAAAACATGAGGGAAGGGATGTGAGAGATAAAAATAATAACAATGTGCAATCTATCAGGGGGTTATGAGGGAGGGAAGGCAAGGAGTGGGGGGAGAAGAACTGATACCAAGGGCGCAGTAGAAAGTAAATGCCTAGAAAAGAATGAGTATGAACATGTCTGCTTCAGTCGATGTATGGATTGTGATAAGTATACGAGCCCCCAATAAAATGATTAAAAAAGAAAAAAAGAAACAGAAAGACCATGACATACAGCATCTCAGTCACTTTTTTGTTTTGTTTTTTTTTTAGTGTTATGGAAGCCATTGGGGAGTTTTAAGTAAAGAGATAACATGATTAATGCCGCTGCCTGCTTATCAGTTTACTCTGCTTGCTGAAAGACTTACTAGAGGGGGATAGGAATGGGAGCTGCAAGTCCAATGCTACCACGGATGATTTGGGGATAGTAGGAAAGCAATGAAAAGAAGCAGATTCAGAATATAGTCAGTGGTCCTCAACCTTCCTAAAGCCACAGCCCTTTAGTATGGTTCTTCATGTTGTGGTGATGCCCCAACCATAAAGTTATTTTCATTGTTATTTCATAACTGTCATTTTGCTACTGTTATGAATCAGGAGACCCCTGTGAAAGGGTCGTTTGACCTCCAATTGGGTCATGACTCCCAGGTTGAGAACCACTGGTTTAAATAAAGAGCCAATAGGACTTGCTGGCCTTTTGAATGTGGCCTTGGAAGAAGGATTAAGGACAGCCTTGATTTTTTTGACCCTCCACACAGGATATCACAGACTTCTTACTGAGATGACAAACTCTGTCACACAGGAAGGTCCGAGGAATCGAACCAAGTTCCATTTTGATTATGTGAACTTTGATGCATCTAGGTGAAGTTAGCAGATACTTGTAGATAGAAATCTGGAGTTTCAGGGTTGGATTTGGGGATTCTTGGCTAGTACATAATATTTAGAGACAAAGGGTTTGTGAGATTTTTGAAGAAGTGAGTGTAGCTATAGAAGTCTGAGATATAAACCTTGGAGCATCCCTGTATCAAAAAGTAGGAAGCAGGGAGCCAAGTCAACAAAGATTAAAATGGAAAAGCTTTAGGTAAGAGCAACGGAAGGGGAATGATGTCCTAGAAGCAAAATCAAAGAGGTATTTTATGAAAGGGGAGTCAATGAATGGTGCCTCAAGACTCTCACATATTTATTATTTTAGTACTCCTCATCTTTCTTATGATATCCATTAGTTTGATAGACATGCTTCTGCCTTTGTGAATCAGTGTTCTTGACAGTGCTTTCTCTGTTATCAGTCCCCATGGTTCGTGTAAATAGTGTCGTCACTTAATCATTTAATTTGTACAAGTCAATAATTGATGTATATAACCTGAAAAGCAGGCCTACACTTGTATAATTTTCTTTTTTTTCAACAATGTTTTAAATTATAGACTATTGGCTAAATTAAGGGCATTCCTAAAAAAATTATGTTATGGCCTAGGGGATGATTTATAATGTCATCTATCTTAAAATAATAATGATGTCTCTAAAATGAGCTATATAAGTGGGGGGTAGTACACCTCCCTCCATGGAATTTTGCTGAGAGGAGAAGAACTTTCGTAGTATGCATTTTTCCCTGCTAGGCAAGCATCAAACGTCTCACTCAGAGTTAGTACACCCAGTGGCATCACCTGGGAAGGTTCTTTCTGGTTGCAGTGAATTTTTTCATAAAAGCAGTTTCAATTGAACCTCGTGTGTGTGTGTGTGTGTGTGTGTGTGTGTGTGTGTGTTGGCCTATTTAAGAGAAGAGCATGCTGCTATGAAATTTTGTTTCCCATTAAGGAAAAATTCTGCAGAAACTGTTGTGATGTTGAACAGAGCTTACAAGGACTGTGCTATGGGTAAAACTCAAGTGTTTGAGTGTTTTTTTTTTTTTTTCATTTCAAAAAAGGTGACGTGTCAATTGATGACAAATCTTAGTCTGGATGTCTGTCAACTTCCTAAATGGACAAAAATGTCAACTCATATTGCATTTGGTATTTGTTCCGCTGTTAATCATGCTTTCTATTTAGAGATTCTAAAAAGATTACATAAAAGTGTGTGACAAAAAGGGCCTGATTTGTGTCAGATGGGGCTGGATTTGCCACTGTGACAATGCCCTTGCTAATGCAACCATCTCTGTATGCCAGGGTTTCTTGTAAAAATCATCACACCCAACTCACCTGACCCTGTTTCTGTGTGACATCTTTTTGTTTCTGTGACTGAAGAGGCACATAAAAGGACTGAGGCATGACTACATAGACGAGGTGAAGAAAAAACAAGGGAGGTGCTATCAGCTATCCAAACAGATGATTTTGAAAAAAATGTCTCTGAGACTAGAATCACAGATTTGATAAGTGTCTTACTAAGTGTAATGGAGAGTACTTTGAAAATGATAGGGTTGTTTTGTAAAAAAAAAAAAAAAAAATTAAATACATACCTTTTGGAGAAAATCCGTTGTGTTTGTGTGTGTGAGTAGCCTCATGCATATATGAAATTTGGGCTTACATTTAATTTTAGCCCTGATATGACAACAACTAGTTCTTGTGGCATGCTCTACTCAATCTAAGCCCTAATGTGGTGATCACTGAAGATATCGGTGCAATAGCAAAGTGTAATGAAACCAGATGGTTTCCAACTATCAGAATAAATAGCCCCTGGGGCTATTTATTAAAAGCTTGTCTTAAAACAAACAGCTTGTCTTAAAACAAACAGCTAAGGAGGCATGAACTAAATCCACATGGAAGAAGCATACCAGTTTGCATAAATAATGAACTCTAAATCCAAAGGAGGGAACGGTATCAGTGCTTAAATTCTGAACACTGATTGTCAAAAGGCTCTGAATGACTGTGGATGTCTCAAGGCCACTTTTAGGGATTTGGAGTTTGTTGGTCCATATAGCTACACAAGTCAGGAGAAGGCTACAGCTTACCATCTGCTCCATAGTCATGGACTGTGGACTTGGACTGACTTGCTTCTATGTGAGCCGTTTTCTTTATATCAATTTCTCTCTAAAGATACATATATAAACATCTCTGGTTTTGTTTTTGTGGACAGGGTAAGCTAAGACAGCAGGTCAGAAGGTATGTGAGCAAAAGAAAAGAAACTGAGAAACAGAATGTCATATTCCAAGGATGGTATGAGAAGTGGTTCTAGACCGTTGAACTGTGGTCAGGTCATAGTGGGCTTCATTCATGTCCTCTTTAGGTCCACTTGTGTGATTTTGCCTACTTGAAACCATTGTTCCTTCTCCAAGGACAGCACTCTAGAGTGCCAGTATCCACCTCTTTGATCTCTAATCCAGTGAGGTTGGTGGCAACCATTTTCACCTGAAACATGTTGACATGAAGCATGGATCAGCCTTCACCCCAGTCACCGTGTTGTTGCAGGCATGGCCATAAACTCACGTACAGGTCATTCCTGGAGTAGTGAATTCTGGTATTTGGGATACAATCTTTGAAAACAAACCAAGAATTCTTCATTATGCTCACTCAGAACTTGTATATGGCTTAAGAGGGAGTTGTGCAAACAGAATGAGGGGATATTGCATGGTTTAAAATGAGAAAAAGGTGTGCATCAGGGTGTTGTTCTCTCACCATCCTTATTCAATCTGTGTGCAGAGTAAGTAATCAGATAAGCTGGATTATATGAGGAAGAATGAGGCATCAAGATTGGAGGAAGGCTTATTAATAACCTGTGCTAGGCAGATAATGCAACCTTGCTTGCTGAAAGTGAGGAGGACTTGAAGCACCTGTTGATGAATATCAAGAATTATAGCCTTCAGTATGGATTGTGACTCAATGTAAAGAAGATTAAAATCCCCACAAATGGACCAGTTAGGAACGACAAGGTAAGTGGAGAATACGTTGTTAAGGATTTTGTCTTGCTGATATCTACAATCCATGCTCATGGAAGCATCAGTTGAGAGATCAGAAGATACTTTGCCTGGGTAAATCTACTGCACACAAGCTCATTGAAAGATTGAAACGCAAGGATGTTGTTTTGAGGATTTAGGTGCACCTGAGCCAAGCCATGGGATTTTCAATGATCTCATACCTCTCTCTTGCTGCCATTCCCATAGAGTTGCTTTTGACTCATAGGGACCTTCCTGTGGGTTTCTGAAACTGTAGCCACTTATGGGACTAGAGAGGCCAGACTTTCTCCCTTGGAATTACTGGTGAGTCTGAGCTGCTGGTCAAGTGAATTGTATGTATGTAACCTAATAAGTAACTACTACAGCACCACCATAGCTCCCCTAATACTCCACACATGTGCAAAATAAGGAAGATCAAAGAAGAATCTATGCATTTGAATTATGATGCTGAAGAAGAATATTCAAAGTGTCATGGACTGCCACAAGGACAAACAAGTCTGTCTTGGAAGAAGTACGCCCCAAATGCTTCACAGAGGCAAGGATGGCAAGACTTTGTCTTACATATTTTGAACATGCTATCAGGAGAGCCCAGTCCCTGAAGAAGCCATCATACTTGGCAAAGCAGAGGGATGGTGGAAAAAAATTCCCTTAAGGAGGTGAATTGACACAGTTGCTACAGCCATGGGCTCCAGCACAGAAAGAACCGTGAGGAAAGCACAGAACTGGACAACAATGTCCTGTTCTGTTGTGCACGGGGTCCGCAGGAGTTGGAACTGACTCAAAGGCACCTAGCAGCAAAACAACATTTGAAAGAAGAACATTGTCCATTTCAATGATGCAACCGGTAAAATGAAAAAACGGAACTTGCCAGCACCTGGGAAGAGTCTGAGCAAAAAGGTAAAGCATATACGTGGGCAGACACATAGCCCTACTGATGCAATTTTGGGAACCAATTAGTTCTCCCTTTTTGCTTTAGCCAATTTAAATAATTCTAATAATTTTCTTTTAAAATAAATCAGCACATCAGGCCATGGTCTTAAGTAGGTCCATTGTAAAATAAGACAAATTATAGTGAAAAGGGGGCCTGTCAGATGACTACAGGTGGGAAAGTTGAGAGTGAGGAATATTAAGGAGTTTGCCTCCAATCACATGTAAACTACGTGCTAGGCTTGAAAAGTACATCTCTTGACTCTGGGACACCACTCCATCCTGGAAGAGCAATCATAACATCAGCCATCTGAATATCTCACAATTATATATCACTCATCCAAGTCCAATAATTGCTGCAAACCCTTTCCAAATTTGTACAAACAACTCTCTAGTCCATAAGGCAGGAATGATTTGGGGAACTAAGAAATATGTGGAGCTTTAGCAGTCATTTGAGCTCACCAGGTTGAAGCAAAAACTAGGGTAAAAGGTGAATTTAAACACACTTAAGGATATTGATAATCCTCAGGAGTTGTTTTTTTAGGGGGACCCACTGGCATTAAGAGCTTCCTTTCCGATAGCCTGAAGACTGATGTTGCAATTCAGATGAGTAGCAGTATAATAACTGAAAGTGAAAGGGGTTTGAAGCACTTACTAATGAAGATCAAATACTACAGACTTCAGTATGGATTACAATTCAACAGAAAGACAAGTGGGAAAAAAATCCCACGATTGGGTCAATGAGCAACATCTAGGGAAATAAATATTGAAGTTGTCAAGGCTTTCAACTTACAAATTGGAAAGAGGATACCACCAAGGAACTAGGGGTATAACAGTGACATTCATGGGGTAAGTCCAGCCACAGTGCTTGTAGCTTAAAACCCAGTTAAGGAAATAATGGCAGGTAGTTAGTCAATACAGAGATAAAGATTAAAGTGAGCTGAGATAGGGTCTAACATGGTGCCTCAAGTTTTGTTGGGTATTCTTGAAAACCTAAAACCTTATGTGAAAGATGCCCAGTCCCTTGCCATCCTCACAAACATTGCTATGTTTGAATTCATTGTTGCAGTCACGGTGTCAGTCCATCTCCTTAACTTTCTAGACCCTTCTCTCAGACCATCCTTTGCATTTAGCCTTGTTTCTCCATAGCTCTTCTTTTGCTTAAACACCTGCTATCTTAGCCTAGACTCTCCAGAAAAAGCAAACCATTGATGTCTTTATATGTGCCTATAGAGAGAAATTGATATCAAGAAAATGATTCACCTAGTTGTTGAGGCAAGTAAGTCTAAGTTTAGGTAGGTCTGTGGGTTGGATGTTAAACTGTCGACTCCTCCTGACTCGCATGGCTGTAGGGGCTGACCCACTCAACACTGGCAGCCCAGTAGCTGCAGAGGAAGATGAATGTAAAGTCAGCAGGTTAGGCTGTGACTGTAGAGTCGAATCAATCCAAAGTTGGCAGGCTAGCTGACAGGACTCTGATAACTCCCAGTATAGGCAGGCAGTATTGTACACCTTTGATCAAGTTCAAAGACCCATAGGCCAATGCACCAGATGCAAGATCTAGACCCAACCAAAAAACAGAGCAAAGAGTTCTACAGTGTCCTGATAGGGAAGCCTACCAGCCCCCAGTGGGACTTCATTTTAAATGTATCAGGGCTGTGCCTTGAGTCATGATTACTCATTTCACCCTAACCTTATCTCATTATGCCCATTATGGAGCTTTACAGCTGACTGACTTTTTTGATTGACTTGTTTGAAGAGGTCATGGGAATTACTCAAGGTAAATTGCCAAACCATTGAGTATCCTGGCTTAGTTAAATGGACACAAAACCACAACGATCATACCTATTTCCCTCTACCCTTAGAAGAATTGTCACATGAAATAGTAATTCAAATAGATACGTACATATCAGTGTTCATAGAAACACTATTACAATAGCTAAAAGGTAAAAGAACCCTATTGCTTATTATCACATACATGGATAAATAAAATGGGGTATGTGTATCCATACAATTAAATATTATTTGGCCATAGAAAGGAGTGACTCATGACAGGACAAGTGAGTCTTGAAAAACAGTATGGTAAGTGCAAGAAGTCAAACACAAAAGTAAAAATGTTGTCTGATTCTATTTACATGAAATATGTGAAATAGAGAAATTTAGCAGGGAGGGGAAAGAGGGATATTCAGGATAATTCCTTAGGTGTAGAGTTTCAGTGTGGGGTGATGAACATGCTTTGGAAGTAAATAGTGGTGATGGTCGCACGGCATTATGACCTCCAAATATGCAGTGAAAGTGGTTAAAATGATTAACTTTATGATATATATATATATATATATATATTAGAATGAAAGTGTTTTGAATTGTGGGGAAATTCTCTCATTCCTATAAAAAAAAGTTCATTGAGATTCTCTCTGTGTTCCCATAATGCTGTGCTTTGAGTTATGATGATGCAATGTGACTATTTATTCTGGTACCTTTCTCCTGGGTTAAATTGTGAGTCCCAGAGGGCGGTGATATAAGATTTATCTTTGTAGCTCCAGTGCCTAGAGTAGTCTTGGTGCATAGTAGGCACTTAATAAATGTTTCTTGCATTAAAATGATTCAATCAACCTTTAATTTATCTAAGCTTTGGTGGTACCCCGATTGCACCTCATTTCCCTGTGTCCTAGAGGGTGCTGGGAAGATCAATGAGACAAGATTACAAAGCCTTGGGAGAGAGAGCAGCCTGTGAATTTTCAGTTTGTTATTGGTGTATGGCTTATTAAGAGATGCTGGCACATTGCATCTGCCAAGGGCTGGACAAGAGAATTGGATAGTCGTGACCAGAATGCCAAAGTGGAAAAAAGTTCAGTTGGCAAATGCCAAAGACATCAACTAAAAAGCCTATATTTTACATTGGATTAGCAGGTGAAAGATTAGGCAACCATTGCAACAATCCCTTTGCGGCATATGAACATCTCATTTATAAAAATATTGATTTCACTTCTTTGAAAATAATTGATTAATTATATTTTGGGAGAGAAAAATCGTTTCCAGGTCTCTGCAGGGTTTGCCTAGCTTCATCTCAAACTGTCCTGTCCTCTGGACTGCTGATAACCTTATTTTTCAACCCTGCAACTCCTCACTCTCTGGAAGTAGGAAAACCTGCATATGGGAAAATGGTGAGTATCAGAGTTTTTTAGTTGGTTTGCAAAAAGAAAATTAAGCACAGAGTAATAAATATAAGAAACAGAAAGCATCTTAGAAATTATCTGTCTCTAAGTCCTTGATTTCCAAATTTTACCCACCAACTCATCAATCATTGTATTTTAGGGGAGTGTGGGCAGGGAAGTGGGAAATATAAAACACATTAAGAATATGAGGAGCTTTTCAGAAGCAACAACGCCCACATGGAAGAAGCACACCGACCTATGTGACCATGAGTTGTCGAAGGAATCCGGTATCAGGCATCAAAGAACTAAAAATTATATCACTATAATGAGGGGGAGTACAGATTGAGGACTCAAAGCCAAGCAATAGGTGAAGCAACCCCCTTTACAGAGGGTATGCAGGGAGGATTTGAGCCAGTCAAGGTACAATGTAATAAAAATTTAATGTGCAATTTTCCTCTAGTTCTCAAATGCTTCCTCCCACCAACTATCATGATCCCAATTCTACCTGACAAATCCAGCTAGACCAGGGGATGTACACTGGAGCTGGAAACATGGGGAATTCAGGATAGGTGATCCCTTCAGGACCAGTGGTAGGAGGGTGATACTGGGAGGGTGAAGGGATGGTGGAATAGAAAGGGGAGAACCAATTTCAGGGATCTATGTATAGCCTCTCTCTGGATACAGACAATGAGGAAGTGAGTGAAGGGGTACATTGGACAGTGTATGATATGGAAAAGTAATAACAATTTATAAATTATTAAGGGTTAGTGGGGGAGGGGGAGTGGGGTGGGAGGGGAAATATGGAGAGCTGGTACTGGGGGCCTAAATGGAGGGAGGATGTTTTGAGAGTGATGATGGCAATGAGTGTGCAAATGTGGGCTGCATACAATTGACGTATGTATTGATTGTGATGGGGTTTGTATGAGACCCCAATAAAATGATTTATTTA
This sequence comes from Nesogale talazaci, assembly GCA_004026705.1. Classification (NCBI taxonomy): domain Eukaryota; kingdom Metazoa; phylum Chordata; class Mammalia; order Afrosoricida; family Tenrecidae; genus Nesogale; species Nesogale talazaci. The sequence goes on from PVJH01001087.1 coordinate 136,989, forward strand.
AAAAAAGCTTATACCAAGGGCTCAAGTAGAAAATATTCAGATATGAAGATGGCAACATGTGTAAAAATGTGTTTGATACAAATGATGTATGGAATGTTATAAGAACTGTAAGAGCCCCCAATAAAGTCATTGGAAAAAAAGAATATGAGGAGCTAATACCAAGGGCTTAAGTAGAAAGAAAATGTTTTGAGAATGATGATGACAACAAAGGTACAAATGTGGTTTGCGTACAGTAGATGACTGTATTGATAGTGATAAGAATTGCATGAACCTCCAGTAAAATGATTAAAAAAGAATCTCTTCTTTCATTAAAAGATTCCATACACATGCTAGGTATGGAAAATTGGAACCACATAGAACAAAGAAGAAAATTTTTAAAATGATCTTCCATTATCCCATCACCTAGAGATAATCACTATTATTATTGTAAGTCTTTTCAGTATTTTTATAATATTGAAGTATTTCCTTACATGTTGGTTTGTAGCATGCTCTTTCACATTATGAAATGATGTGATAACTTCTCATTATTATCAAATAGCTTTCTATAGGATGATTTTTAATTGCGGGATCATATTTCTTCACATACTAGTCTGATGTCTTGATTTTCCCATGGATAAATAGAACATTTCTGGATTTCTCTTTCTTTCCTCCCTTCTTTCATTGTCTCCCTCGTTTCTCATCCTCTGTTTCCTTCCCTTCTTTTCTTTTGATATTAGGAAACATACAATGATCATCACACAATAAATAAAGCTTTGCATATACTGCTAGATGATTCCTTAGGTTAGATTCCAAGAGATGAAGTGGTAGGGCAAAAGGTGTTCATGATTTCAGAACATTGATATACATTTAAAAAAATCTTCCAGAAAATATGCATCAATTTATATTTCCACTGGGGCTTACTTTCTTGCACGATGGCCAAGACATCGTACTTACATTATTTGTAAAATATTTCATCAACTTGATCACTAAGGAAAAATGCCTTTTTCATTATTTTTGTTTAGACAACTTTATTAGGATCAAATTCATATATCCTGCCATGTACCCACTCAGCATATAAAATTAAATATTTGGAAAGTGTATTTGCAAGTTTGTTTCAATAATACCATGATCAAATTTTAGAACATTTTTGTCTCCTCAAAAAGAAATTCTATACTTCTTAGTAGATAGTCCTCATTTCCTTCTCTCTGCCCAAGACAACCACTGATCTACTTTCTCTATCCCTGTATGTGCCTGCTCTGACCAATTTATATTAAGTTAATTTCACATGCTTAATAATTACACTATATGTGGTCATTTCCCCCCCAAAACTGTATATTTATTTACTTTTTTACAAAACAGACATATCACCTTTAAAACACTCTTAATTACCCTTAATATATTTGTCAAATCTGCAATTCCATTCTTTTTTTCCCAATTATTTTATTGGGGGCTCTTACAGCTCTTATAACATTCAATACATCATTTGTATCAAGCATACTTGTACACATATTACCATATTCATTTCGAAATATTTTCCACTTGAGCCTTTGGTATAAGCTCCTCCTCCTCCCTCCCTCCTTTTTTTAAAATGAATCATTTTATTGGGGGCTCATACAACTCCCATCATGTTTGTGTGTGGTCAGTTTTATCTGGATTTTGGACTTAGCACAATGTTTCCAAAGTTGACGCATGTGGTAGCATCCAACAGTGCTTCATTCCTTTTTATAGATTCGTGACTATGGAAGAAGAAGGAATACTTCCCACTCATACAGATAATAAAACCTTGGCGATATAATTAACAAAGTAAGATTCCATATAAATTGCCACCCTCCATCTCCTGCCTTCTACACTCACTGCCATTGAATCAGTCCTGACTCTTCGAAACCTCTTATTGATGGAGTATGCCTGGCCCCTGGGATTTTCACGAATGTGAATCGATGGGGGCAGAGGCCTCATCTTTCCCCCTTGGAGTGGCTGGTCATTTCTAACTGTTGACCTGGTGGCTAGCAACCCACTATGCCACCAGTACTTCTATGAACATCCTATGACAAATACATGGAACCCCTCCCCCCCAGAGGTTTTAGCAAAAGAATGCCAGTTACACATTAAGCAAACAGCAGAAAATATAAAAATCAGATTTATTCCAGGAATGGGAATTTAGTTAACCTTAGAAGTCAATTAATGTAAATCACTCCATGAACAGGCTACAGGAGGAATATTTTGTCATCATTTCAATAGAAATAAAGAAAAAAAGAAATGCAGAAAAAGCTTATAGACTTTCCTAGGCAGGACTTCCTGCAAGATGGTGCTCGGTAAATTGACCACGTTGGGAGCTCCAAGGTGATCCTTCATTGAGCTTGGGGGAGAAGGGACATATGATTTTAGCCTTGTGGCATAGCTCTTTGCTGACTTGGGGGACGTCCTCCCCCCGCCCCCCTCCCCACCTTTCCCACACACCAGTGCTTACTACGGAATGCCAGCGATCTGCGGTCTGACGCTAGAGCTACCCTAGCCTGCATTACCTGTCCTGCAGTGGCTCCCACGGCTCTCTGAGGCCAGACCCCTCCTCATCGTCTGATTTGCTTGACTTTGCAACCCGAAGTTCCTGCAGTCCATCTACCGCATGTGCTGCTGTGGATGGACCCCGCTGGCATTTACCTGTGGCCTTTCCATTGTGGTTGGAACCTGTCCGCCACCCACTCGCGGAACTTGCCTTAGTGTCCAGAGCTAGCCCGCCATCTGTATATGACTTCCTACTGCGGCGGGACCTCACTTTCTGTGGGCTTGTGGCTGTAGATGCTCAACTTCCCTGGCCCCACGGTTCCCCTGCCAGCCAGCTCAGACCCGCAGATCCCAGCTGGCCAGCCTTGGACTCAGGTCCATCCTGCTGACCGAACCCGGCCACACCACCTTCTCTCTGGCCAGCCAGGTCTTGCAGACCTCTGCTGACCCAGCTCAGAACTGAAATCCTTATCCTGGTCAGTCCAGATCCAGAGGTCCCCTCCTGGTCCAGACTGGACACTCGGCTACCCTGCTGGCCCGCCCTGGCCCAGACTGCAACTACTCCACTGGCTCACTCAGGCCTGGCCCCGCAGTCATTTCCAGCCCACCTTCTGTGGCTCTCCACTATCATTCGGGGCTCCTCATGCCACTTTGCCTACTCTTGTGATTTCCGGGCACAGGGCTACCATCACAACCCGCAACTGTCCCCTCTGTGTTTCCTAAGAGGGCCACCCGACCGGCCCTCCAAATAGGTAACCCTGGCTGTCTACAGAGAGACTAAAGCCCCAGTTAGTTAAAGAAGTTACCCAATCCACCTGTGCTGTTGGTTTAGATTCACTCATTTTAGCCTCCCAGAGAGAAAATTCAGGGCTCCCTGACACCTGGGAAAATGAAATCCTCCAAAAACAAAAGGCAGACAGTAACCAGAATCAACAATCTCTCCAAGAAAGCAAGAGAAAAAAAATGACGTTCATAGAAGAACCAGATGTTGGCTGGCCACAGAAAGAAATCTTCAGTAGGCTCCTTGGAGTCATACAGGATATGAGGGAATAAATTCAGGAAAAGGATGAAATATTAGAGAAGATGATTTACATGCCCAAAGGAAAAAAAGAGTTAAGGGATGAGGCAGCAGAATCAAAGAACAAGGTCTGCCATCTTACCGACAGAGAAGAATCAGAGAACCATATCAATGATCTGGACGGTATCCATTCCGAGTTCAGCAAACAGAAGGCAGTCAAACCAGATAATCAAAGAAGCTGAAGAAAATCTGAGAACTGTTAGCGATGCTCTGAAGAGGAAGAACGTCCAAATAATTGTGGTACAAATAAGACACAGTGAAGAAATCAACAGCAAAAATAGTGACACGTTACCAGAAGGAAACTTTCCCAACATAATGAATGAGAGCCATTTAGAAAGTAGCAAGGACACCAATTAGGTTGGACCCCAGGAAAAATTAAGCAAGGCATATCATAGCCAAATTATCCAACTTTGAGCAGCTAGAGAAAAAGAGGCAGTCAGTTACATGGGTACTCAGATAAGAATACGCTCAGGTTTACCAGTAAAGGTCACGAAGAAGAGAAGAGAGTGGGGTACCATCTTTCAAAAGTGGAAGGAGAATAATGCCAACCCAATCATTCTCTACCCCACAAATCTACCCATCAAAATAGATAGGTAAGAATTCTCCCAGACAAGAAAAAAATCCAGAGACTATGTTGAAAGAAACATAACCTTACAAAAAATTCTCGCCAACCCACTTTGTACAGAAGGCCCACACTTGCTGAGCACAAGCAAGAGACCATCATATAGCACAATTTCAGCCAGAAGTTAACACAGCGAAATCAACCCCCGAGATGACAGTGGCACAACAATGAAAAGAAGGCAAGAGTGAATCCACCTCCCCCATAACAACATACTGTTGAGGAGTGAGGTACGACAACACCTAACACAAAAAGAATGGGAGGACAACAAAGAATCCCAGAATGGTTTGAGCTCACTCATTAAAAGACATAGGCTAGCAACCTGGGTTGGAAAACATAACCCAAAGGATCAGTAGCTCATGATCCAGTGAGAATAATAACTATGTACATGCCCAATGGGAGATCCATGAGTTTGTCAATCAAATTCTTCAGAAGATTAAAAAGCTCACAGGTTCAACAATTGTGGCAGGTGACTTTAATACACTGCTCTCTGATAAAAAAAAGATCAATGGGAAAGAAGCTCAGCAAAAATGTTACAGAACTAAACTTTACAATTAAAAAACTGAACCTGGTAGACATATTGAGAACTCTTTACCCCAATGCAAAAGCACTCACATTCTTTCCAAGTGTACGTATCACTTTCCTAGATCACAGTGCTATCGAATTTAGCACTGTAGATAAACAGTGCGGGAGTGCGACCAGTCTGAGCCCCCCACATGAGGACACATCAAGATGGGACTGTAACAGATCAGCAATAGGAACAAAGTCATGAAGTTTCAGAGGAATCCCAAAAGTAGACTCCTGACTCTGGGCCAGTACTTGGTACCTCATCTGAATTGGCCTCACTGGAGAATGGACACAAAGATCAGCAGGTAGACTTGGAACTATTTATTATATTTTTTGTTAGTTATTTATTTTTTTATTATTATTTATGTCTATCTATTTTTTTGTTGTTTGTTTTTGTGGCATCACTGCCCTGGTGATTTATGTCTATCTATATAAGATAGACAGGACAAGCAATTTCAAGGAGGCAACGAGGAGATTGACAATTCTGAGGGGCATGGGAAAGGGAAAGATGGGAGGAGGGAGCAGTGATCCTATACATCAGGGACAGGGGGATAGCAAGGAAGCTATAATGCATGGTGAGGAGGGGATAATGTCAAATATCTGGTGATATTTGATTATGTGAGATGTACCTGAGTAGAATTACTGAGAGCCAAATGATGGGTGAACATAGTAGTAGGGCAGGAGGAAAGAAAAAAGAAATAGAGGAAACAACTAGGGAGTAAATATTATGGATATAGGTTTGTAAATATGTAAAGTTATAAATAGATAAAGATAGTTGTATTTATCTATGTATGTAAATATAAGTAAAATACATATAATAAGTAAGCATACTGACTTAAATCCTACCTCAGTACAAGAACAATTTTTCTAATAATGTGGTAATTTATGATACTCATCTTCCCAACATAATCACTGAAGACAAAAAGGGTATAAACAAATGTGGTGAAGAAAGCTGATGGTGCCCAGCCATCAAAAGATGTAGCTCCTGGAGTCTTAAAGGCTTGAAGTCAAACAAATGGCCACCTAGCAGGGAAACAACAAAGCCCACATGGAAGAAGCACCCTAGCCTGTGTGATCATGAGGTATCAATGGGAATAAGTTTCAGAAGTTCAAAAACAATTAATCAAACTGACAAGAAGGAATCTAGACAAGGTGGAAATCGAAAGACACCTGTAAAATAATGGGATAGTCCCTCACAGAAGGGCCATGCAGAAGGGATGATATATTCAAGATGCCATAATGCACTGACTACTACACTCTAGTTCTTTAACATTTCCTCCTCCCACTATTATTATTAGTTTATTTCATTAATCTTGCTAGACCTGTGTTTATTCATCAGTACAATCAAAATCTTTCAATGCATAAAATTCAAGATAAATAAATTCCTCAGGAACAGTAAGGGGAATAATGATTCCCTGACTCCTCAGGGAAGAGGGGGAAGCGGTAACTGATAGCAATGGTGACTGCACAACCCACTGGAAGGAAACCAACGTCAGCATTTTAGGGGATTGAATAAATGGGATGGTGGAAGTTATGACCACACACACATATATATGTTGTATATATTATGTACAATATATTGAGGGACCAGGGGGGTGGTAGGGTATGGGAGGGAAGGGTAAAGGGGAGCTGATATCAAGGGTTCAAAAAGTAAAGAGAATGTGTTGAAAATGATGCTGGCAGCAATTGTAGAATTATGCTTGATCTAATAGAACTATGGATTGTAATAAGATCAGTAAGAACCCCCAATAAAATGTTTAAAAGTTTTTTCATAGCCAAAGAGGATTAGAGGAGAATTTCCCCTAGATTTATATGAAAATTCTCTAGCAAGACCATATTTAATGAAAAATCAGTAAGATAATTCCTCTAACATCAGGAATAAGAAAGTAACTTTTGCTAATATGACTTTTAGTCACCAGTGTACTGCAGGGTCTAGTCAGTATTAGTAATGCAAGAAAAGCAATAATGACTATTAGGGAAAAGAAAAATATGGCTTATATTCCCAGATGATATGCTTACGTACACAAAAAACTAAGAAGATATCACAGATAAATTATTAGAGTTAATAGGAGAATTTAGCACAAGTTTTGCATAAAAATTAATATACAAAGATAAATTATTTCATTTGTATTCACCAGTAATCAAGCAGTAGGAAATTAATAAAATATATACCATTTAAAATTGTACATACATAGAAATGTAAACCTAAAGACCTTTACAGAGAAAATTATAAAATGTTATTGAATGAAGTCAAAGGAGACATAAAAGGATATTTTATATTCATGAATAAGAAGATTCAATTTTATAAAGCTGTCAATTCTCCCCAAGCTGATCTTCAGAGCCATGGCTCTTGCCATTAATATTCTGACAGCATTTTTTCCTTTTGGTAGTATTTGATGTTTTATACTAAATTTTATGGATGAGAAATAACCCTGGTGGCAGAGTGGGTTACACATCTACAAGGTCGGAAGTTTGAAACTCCCGAGGGAAAAGCTGAGGCTTTCTGCTCCTAATACGATACAGTCTCAGGAAGTCGAAGGGTCCGTTCTACTGTGTCGTATGGGGCTGCTAAGAGTTAGAATTGACCTGATAGCAGTGAGTTTGCTTGGTGTTTTGAAAGGGCAAAATGTAACTAAGACACTCAAAAACAAAAACTTCTTCAAACAAACAAACGAACAGACAACCCCCCCTCCCAAAAAAAAAAAAAACCCTGAAAAACAAAAGACAAAGAAGAAGACACTCTTTCTACAACATATTTTGCAGGATTGTGTATATAACATGTACCTCTGTTGCCTTTAGCTCTTGAAAGCTTCTGTCTTTTCCTGCTTCTGTGATTTTTTACCAACCCCACTTTTAATGTATATTGTCCTCCCTTTCACCCAATTAACATTTGCCAACCCTTCAGTCTGTGACTTTTCCTCTCTCCTTCCTCCCATTGTAACCATCAACAAATGCTTTTAGTGTGAAAATCATTTCTTGGATTTTTACAATAATGGTACCATAAGATATTTGTCTTTTTGTGATTGACTAATTTCACTCAATGTAATGTCATCCAATTTCATTTCTATAATTGGGAGTGCCACCGACTCATCACTATTCTTTAACATGGTATAGTATTCCCCTATGTGTTTGTACCAAAGTTTATTTATCCATTCTTCCACTAATAGACATTTTGGTTTTTCTCCTTTTTGTGTTGTTGTGAATAGTGCTGCAAAGAATAAAAGTTTGCATGTAAAAAAAAGAATTATAGTGAGATTGTATCAATTTAATTTGGATAAAATTTTGTTAATTAAGGCAATATGACTATAGACAATTACTTGCATCCCTACCTCACATGACACAGAAATCAAGGTCAGGTAGATTGAAGAGTGAAAGAAGCAACTTAGACGTGCTTACCTTTGGGCAGATTATCAAGAAAGACTAATCGCTAGAAAAGACACCGTACTTGGTAAAATGGAAGGCCAATGAAAAGGAGAGAACGCTTCATGTGATGGGTTGAGTGGTTGTTGGGACAATAAATTCAAATGTGTAGTGGTCAGGAAGATGATCAGGACCCAGCAATGTTTCCTTCTTTTATACCTGACGTTAGTAGGTGAAATCGACTAAGTGACAAATAGCAGCAAGAAAAATAACATATATGTGACCAAGCATTGAATGACCACAGTATTATTTTAAAAAAATAGGAATTACAAGACACAAAAGGAAAGAATAACGAGTTTGATGATATTAAAATTTAACAATGATGTAAAATATACAAAAGCTAGTAATTCAAAATGACAATAAAAAGGTACATGACAAACCTCAAGTGGTAGAAGCTATTTGCAAAAATAAGACTGGCAAAATATTAATACCCAGGAAAATAGAGAATTTCTAGTGAATATGGGTGACAATATTTACCCATAAACAATTAAACAGAAAAAATATGCAAACAAGTTTAAAATGCATTTTACAGGAGTGTAAATATAAATGCCAATAAACACAGAACAAGATGTCAACTTCAATTCTGTTCTGAGAAATGAAAATAAAGCAGCAATACGTTTTTTTTCACCTTCCTGATTGGTAGCAATAACAAATTAGACTATGTAAGTTGTTGGTGATGCTTATCAATTGATGTTAAGTCTTACACTTACCTGTTGGGAGGCTATGTTTGCAAGCATTTTGCAATCATTTTAGCTTTCTCTGATAAAGGTGAAGATAATTATATCTCATGGTCTAACAACTTCACCAATTCTTGATGTACACATCCCGGAGAGATATTTGCACATTTTCAGCAGTAGAGAGTACAGGAAAGTACAGATGAACCCTGCTTAGAATAGTAAAAAGACTGGAAATAGTTATCAGACTTGGAATGAATAAATGTATTTTAGTACCTACAATGGGATCCTAAATAGAAATGAAAATAAACGACAGTTATATTCAACAACAGTGATGAAGCTTGGAAACAGTAAATTGAGAGAGAAAAGTAAATTTTGGACAAATAACAAACCCATGAAAAATTAAACAATAGCTATTGTAAGAATACAAATAGGGTAATTTTACAAAGAAGAAACAAGGGAATGATAAGTATGAATGACAAGGAGGAGGGGGTCAAATCCGAGAGGGAGAGACAAGGGTTAGGATAAAAGATATCAGATATGTAGCTTTAACCAATGTGGGGGAAATTCTGTTTCTTAAACAAAATGTTGGGTACATGGGTACCCAGCAAGGCATTCCTTCCTGTCTCACTTCAGTAAAGTCAATGCTGAGTTAGCAGCCCTTTAAGACAGAGTGGAACTCTGCACAGGATTTCCAATGCTCTCTTTGTAGAAGCAGACGGCCACATCTTTCTCTCTTAGAGTGGCCGGTGTGTTTGAATTACCCACTGTTGGGTTAGTGACAGAGAGCATCAACCACTGGGTCACCGATGCCACTCATCTCACTCATGTGTAATCAATATTAATTTGGTTATATTCAATATTGTATCACGGGGGGAGGGGAGAGAAGAAATTATTTCTATAAAGCCACATCAATATGTTAGGTTTTGCTAGCCGTAACGTCTTTATTCAATTTTGCCATAACAGTCTGAAAGAATCACATACAGTATATAAATAAAATGAATGTGATGATGTTTCAATAAAACTTTTATTTTCAGAAACAAATAATAATTCTTATTTGAGTCTCTAATAATATAATGATACAAGGGTGTTGCATATGCTTATTAAGAGTAAGTCATCAGAAAGAGGCAGCAACTCTTAATTTGTTAATAGCTTAAAAAGATGGACTTGAAATATTAAAGAAGATATTGAGAAAATATTACAAGGATAATTCTCCCTTAAACCTATTAAATTCAAGAATTTAACACAACTCTCTCAATTATTGATAAGTTTAAAAAAGTAAGGCTATAGCAATATTGAATAACAAAATTGGCAAGTTTTGAACCTATGGACATAAGCTCTTGTCTTGGTTTTATTCTTTTTTAATATATAGACCATTTTGTTGGGGGCTCTTACAGTTCTTATAACAATCTACACATCAATTTTATCAAGCACATTTATACATATGTTGCCATTATCAATTTCAAAATATTTTTTTCTGCTTAAGCCCTTGGTATTAGCTTCTCTTTTTTCCCCTCCCTCCCTCATCTTCCCACCCTTATGGACTCATGATAATTATAAATTATTATTATATTTCTTCTCTTCTCTTTCATTCCTGTTACTGTTGTTTGTCCTGCTTGGGAGGGGGGAGTTACATGTCATTGTCATTGTTTCCTCATTTCTCTTCCTTCTCCCCCCACCTTCACCCTACACTCAGGGTATTGCCACTCTCACTGCTTTTCCTGAGGGGTTTATGTCTTTGCTTTCATGTGTCCTAAGGGCTTATCTGTAGAAGTGTACTTCTTCCAGTCTAGCCTTATTTGTAGGGCAGAACTAGGGTCATGATAGTGGGGGGACAAAGCAGAATGTGTGTTCCATCAGTGCTGTGCTGCACCCTGGCTGTCTTGTTCTTTCCTTTTGACCCTTCTGTGAGGCAACGTCCAATTATCTACAGATGGTCTTTGGGTCTCTACTCCTACCCCTATGTGTTAGTCTGGGTAGACAAGAGAAACAAATTCATAGACATGCATACGTGTTTAAGATAGAGTTTTATATAAAGGGTAATTGTACATTAAGAAAGCATCCCAACCCAGGCGAGATCAGGCCCTTAAGTCTGATATTAGCCCATATGTCCAATACCAATCTGTACAGTCCTTGTCAGCCTCACAAAACATGTGCAATGACACAGAATGCGGTAAGATCACAGGCCAGTGGGTTGGGAGTCTTCTGGATCCAGTAAGCATTTCAGCACTGGCAAGGCTCTCCATGTGGCTCTTCCAGTTCCTAGGGCTGCATCAGGGCTCATGTGGCTTCACCTGAGGGATGTCTAGCAGGAAGCAAGCAGAGAGAGAGAGAGAGAGAGAGAGAGAGAGAGAGAGAGAGAGAGAGAGAGAGAGAGAGAGAGAGAGAGAGAAGTGTCTTTAGCCTCCAAGGAGGAAATACGGGAGTTCTCAGAATTCTCAGGACAAGGGCATGCCCACACTGATGGCTCATTGGCTACATTGGCTATATCTTGATAGACAGGCCAGACTCCACTGCACTCATAATCCTCTCAAATTGACAGCAGATTATGTAACTACCACACTCCTTCATTTGTATCAATATATTTGTTTGAGTCTTCTGATGCCTGATACCTTATCCTGTCAACACCTCTTGATCACACAGTTTGGTGTGCTCCTTCCAAGTGGGTTTTCTTGCTTCCTTGCTAGATGGCTGCTTTCTCAGCTTCAAGTCTTAAAGACCCCAGATGCTGTATCTTTTAATAGCTGGGCACCACCAGCTTTCATCACCACATTTGCTTTTGCACCCATGTTGTCTTCAGCAATCGTGTCAGGAAGGTGAGCATCACAGAATGCCAGGTTATTAGAACAAAGTGTTTTTTTATTGAGGGAGTACTTGAGTAGAAGACCCAATGCCCGTCTGCTACCTTACTGCTTAACATTTAAATATATGTACACAGACCTATATCCCTATCATTTGATGTTTGTGTATTTATATATATTCATGCCTAAATTTATGTCTCTATCAATCTCTTTTGTTTCCTACTTCTTTCTTCTATTTCTTTTTACTTTCTTCCTGTTCCACTATCATGTTCAACCTTCATTCGACTCTCCGTAGCACTTTTGGCTATATTGCACTTGATCCAATTCCACTAGGCCCTGTACACCCTCCGTGTCATCGATTCTGATCTATTACTGTTCCTTTGACCCTGGGCCTGTTGACTCCCTCCTCCCTTTCTCCCACCCCCACCTCTCTCACATTCCCCTAGAACCAATGGCCCTGTTGCTTTCTTCTTGTGCTTGGTTACCCTACCTGTCCTATATGGATAGATAAGAGAAAAAGAAAAAGAAATAAGAACAGATAAAAAAGGAGAGAAAGAGAAATAAAAAATTCTTATAGTAGCAGTGTCATACAATACTTGTCTTTCTGTGTCTCTCTAAAGAGAATGAGGGACATATAATAAACTGTAGCTATGTGAGTGGAGTTTGAGCTCTCACTAACTTGTAGCTCTACTCTAAGATCCATCAATTCTTTTTCAATGGCCCTGATCAGTCCTTACCCTCATGAGGAAGTAACGGAAGATATGGTGCAAAGTATGGTGAAGAAATCAGATGGTGCCTGACCTACTAAGAACAGCATCCGGGGTTAAAGATTTTTCTTAAAACAAGCAGCCATCTAAGTGAGGCTTCATTTAAGTCTACTTATAAGAAACACACCAGGGATTGGAAACAATAATATTCAAATCTGGAGGAGCTTATTAGAGCTTACATTTTGAACTCCTGGTTTGCAGAAGGGTATGGATGACAATAAAAGCCTAAAAGCCATTTTGCAGGGTACCCTGAATGGATTTTTTAAAAAAGATTTGATACATTTATTATTACAGATATAGTTAGGTTGAAGTGTAAAGACTTAACATTTGATCTCCTTATTGACCCATTTGAAACTTGTTCCAGTGTGGTAGTTACATAATTAACAATTTAAGGATGAAGTGTGGTAGGGGTGGAGTCTAGCCTGTCAATTACATCATAGCCAGTGAGGCCTCTGTGTGTGCATGGTCTTCTCCTAAGAATGCTGGGAAATTCTGGTACCTCCTCCTTGGAGGTCAGAGACACCTTCTCTCTCTGCTGACTCCCTGGGAGACATTACAGCTTAAAAGACACAGGGAACTACCCTATGCTCTGAGCTGGACAAGCCACATGGATGCAACCAGACCTGTGAAGTGAGAGAAGCCATGTGGAGACCCCTGCCAGTGCTGAGATCTCACAACGCCACTGGATGAATCCAAAGACTTTCTACTCACTGACCTGTGGTTGTCCTGCATTTGGTATCATTACATGTGTTTCTTCAGTCTGAAGAGGATTTTATAGATTATTATCAGACATATGGACTAATATCAGATTTATGGCTTTGGACTGGACTGGGTTGGAATATTTTCTTAATGTACAATTATCCTTCATATAAATCTCTCATATATATGCATGTTGATGAATTTGTTTCTTTAGTCTGCTCACGCTAACTCATCTAGTTTTTAATATTTTCTACTCTTTAAAATTTATTGTGTTCTTTTTTCTATTTTGCATGTTTTTCAATATATAAAATCCAGGATAGGTAGAACTATAGAGAAGGTAACTAGACAAATAGTTTTCTAGAGCTATGGCACAGATGGTTAGGGGGAAATGGGGAGTTAGCAGTGAGGACAAGAAAAAGGAAAATGTTCTAAATTTGATTGTGGTTTTGCTTGCACAACTCTTTAAAATATGATTGAACTATCAAATTGTACTATATGTGAATTACATGTCAATAAAACTGTTAAAAATATTTACAGCATCAAAATCCAAAGGAGCAGTTCCACTCTGGCCTATAGGATCATTGTGAATCACAAATTTCTAGATGGCAGTGAAAAAAATGTAACTGTAGATAATTCATATGTCAGGAGAAATTCAGAAAAGCCACATTAGAAATTAGAAAACATGTACAACTCGAATGTAAACAAAATATTTCATATCCAAATTCTTAAGATATGGCTAGAACAGGGAGAAAAGTATGTGTGAATAACAGCTCAAAGGAAAATAGATCCCCAAACTGAACTAGTGACTTTTACCAAAGTTTCAGAAACAAATCAGCTCTATCTAAGAAAAACAAAAGAACCGATGCCTTTGATAAGGTATTGGCAAAGAATATGAAACATACCAAGGATGAGAAGAATAAAAATTTTTGTCATTCAAAAATATTCATCCAGAATGCTCCTTCGAAACAAGGGTGGCCAGACTCTGTGTCTCCTACTTTGGGACTGTTATCAGGATTGAAAGTCATTGGAAAATAGATATCATGCTTGGTAAAGTAACAAGGCATCAAAAAATGGGAAGGCCTTGATCAACATAGGTTCCATAACAGATATGCAAACACAGCAGCGATTGTGAGGATGGGAAAGGATGGAGAAGCATTTCTTTCCCTATTATGCATAGGGAAGTAGAAGCTACTGCACACTATCTGTGGAGCCCTGGTGGTGTTGTGGTTGCAGATTCCGCTATGATCCTCATGGTCACCAGTTCGAAACCACCAGATGCTCAGTGGGAGAAGGGGTGGGTTTTTTCTCCCTTAAAACAGTCTTGGAAACCCACTGCGGTCACTGTGAGTCAGTATTGACTTGATGGCAGTGAGTTTGCACACCATTTAGCAACAGGGAAAACTGTTTATGAGACAAGAAACTGTTAACAAGTTTCTAGTCCCTTTTCTAAGACAAACAGAAACTTAAAACCAGAAAGGAGAAATAATGTTAAAACTATAGCTTATGAGCAAAGGACTTTAATGAAATAAAATGCAGCTAGTGCATAGTGGCTGTATTAAAAGTTCATCATGACCAAACAGCGGCTTTTCCAGCAACAGAAAGGTATAGTATTGAAAAATGTTGTTAATATTATATTAAGACCGTCAAGACAGAAAACCTTATGATCCCCCTAATAAGTTTAGCAAAATGTATTTAATAAAATTCAAGAAAAAACTAAAAAATTTAGCAAGGTAAAACAGGAGTTTCCTTAACTTGAAGAAGATCATTGTTAATTTAAGGAGACAAAGAATCCCAAATCCTTGAAGTGATTAAGGAAGACTGCAATATTTATCTGACATCAGTACTGCTAAGCACGAAGAGGACAATTCAAACGCCCTTCTCTTGCTTCACATGGAAATTTCTTAAGTCTCTCTCTTTCAAGGGAGATGTGATTTTTAGTTTTTATCTAGTTCTTTTTAAGTGATTTTGAATTTTACGACCGATGAGTGCAACATGTTCCATCACAGCGGTGGTTCAAAACTGGAGCTATTTGGCAGTTAGAGGTTGTGTGTCGTAGGCATGGTGCCTCTATCCCATGGCTATGATTGTAAGGAAGTCCTGGAGATTCCCTGGCTTCGTGCTTGGCTAGCTCACAAGTGGTCTGTGAGTCAAACTGACTAGCTGTTGTGTCAGAGAAAGACGCTACCTTCTGCTTCCATAAGGATCACAGTCTTGGAAGCTCTATAGGACACTCACACTCTTGTCAATAGGTGGCTAGAAGTCAGAATTGGCTTTGCAGCTGTTCCAACGAGTTGAAGAAGCCTTGTGCAGCAGGTTCGGTCTCTGGACTGCAGCTTCCGTGAGCATTGACCGTGGATCTAAGCAGGGTAAAATCTTTGACAACGTCAATCTTTTCTCCAGGAATCATGAGGTTCCTTCCTGGTCCCATGACGGGGCTTTTGGTTTCCTTTACATGGAGGTGCAATCTCTAGTGAAGGCTGATATCCTTGATCTTCGTCAACAAGTACCCGAATGCTGCTTCACTCTCAGCAAGCTAGGTGAGCCATCTGCATTTCCAAGGTTGCTCATGCGCCTCCTGATGCCTCATTCTTTTTCATATGATATAGTTCATTTGATTACTTGCTCAGCATACAAATTGAATGCATGATGAGAGGATGCAATCCTGGGAACCCAGCATGAAATCATTAGGAGTTGGAGTTGCCTTTATGTCTGGGGGTTTGGTTTTTGCTCTTTTCATCACCCCCTATGGGGGGCAATTATATCCGCCTTTATAAGGTCAATAGGATTTCATCTCATATACAGTGAATTTCCAAGGATGTCAATTGTTACTAAAGCAGATAGCCTCGTCTTTCTCCCATGGAATGGCTGGTGGTTTTGAACCATAGACCTGGTTGTTAGCTGTCCGAAACTCACTTGGCAGCCCCATCATAGTTCCTTTACGGATGACAATGTGCTTTGAAAGATTCTATCACGTGAATCCTCACATACAGCTTCATCGCAGCAGAAACAGAACAGGATTGTATTTTAGGCACACGGAAGTAAGACTGATCAATCTGTTAACCATATCGCGGTTTCACTTTAGCAGAAACATCTTTATGATGGAGGCATATTATGTATATTTCTGTAGTTCATTGGAATGGAGGAACATTTCTTCAATTTCTATCAATAGTCCTTAAAAGGGCTTGTGATTTCAAGGTTAAGCACTGCAAATCCCTTAGCTGGCAGTATAAGAAAAGTGGAGACAGGTACTCAAAACTCCCCATAGAAAAAGAATGGAATATGGGGAGAAGGAAACAATTTTAACAAGGAGAATGCGAGATGTAGCATTTTGCATTTAAAAGCTTTTGCTAAAATTCAGCAGCATACATACTAATGGTAAAATTTAAGCAGCATTTTCTTTAGAATTGGTTCTACTTCAAGTGCACGATTCTATCCTACTTAAAAAATAAAATTAAAAAACAAACAAACAAAAAATCCCAGCTTTGTTGCAGTGTACTTGGTCTGTAATAAATGGAACATTTTCAAACTGTATGATTGGGTGAGCACTGGCATCATCACTATCAAGATCATGCGTATATTCATCACTCCCCTGCACTTTTCTTGTTCCCTTTGTCACCCCTGCCTTATGTCCCTCCTTGATGTTCCACCTTCTCTCCTCTCCAGTCAACCACTGCTCTCCTTTTGGGTCACTATATATGAAAGTAAATTGCAAAAAGCATTGGAATAAATATTAATTAAAGAAAATATCAAAATGGGAACCTATTGTTTCTTGACATGTTTTCCATACATATCTATACACTTCTAAAAGGCCGTGTTTCATCTCTCTAACCCAGCTTTCTTGAAGGAATCTCTACTCTTCAAACATCAACATGACAGTTGGGCATCTTCAAGGGTCTTGTGATAGTTAGGCTTTCTGGTGCCAACATGGCACTGGTCAGAAGATGTGGGAAGAGTTTAGCTTGTCAATCAGGTCATGCAGCTTAATAACCTCTTTTGGAGGCGGTACAGAGATAAATAGCTCTTTGAGGCTGGCCCCTTCATCTTTTTCCCTCAGACCTGCTGCCTGAGTTAGCAGTCCTGCCTCTATATATGTGTGTGGTGTATGTGTCCTGTGCTACCTGTGGGCTGAGTCAACCTGATGACTTTGCTGGACCATCTTACTGTGTCTTGTTCTTCCAGACCCTTGTCTGCTGCTTGTGGGCCAACTTGGCAGACTCCACCCCTCCGCCACTTTGCCTCCCTATACTGTGAGGTTCCACCTTGACCTGTGTCACTGTGCAGCACTCCTGGCCTCTGCTCCCTCTCTGACTTCTCATCTTCCTACTGTCTGTTTCCTGGGCACTGGCCTAGCGGCCTATGTGAGTTGAAAGGACCTTCAGTACTTTCACTGTGCCACAAAAGTGAGTTGAACTGAGCTCTCTGTACTGCTGTGTGGACAAATCTGCTGTTGTATTCCTTTTCACTATACAAACAACCCCCCCATCTCTCTCTCTCTCTCTCTCTCTCTCTCTCTCTAAATATAAAAATATCATGAATGTTATGTTGTGGTTTTCTCTCAAGAAACCCCACCTAACACAGGACTTAAATTGTGTTCCCTTTAAATGTTCTTTGAGTTTTGAGAGCAAGAATCTGGTGGGCAAGATCAGGTCTGTAAGGTAGGTGGGGTAAAGAGTAAACATAGAGCAGCTCTTGCTACCCAGGGAAGATTAAGCAAGTGCACTGTTGAGGTTGAAGCAACATTTGTCAGCACAATATTCCTGCTCTTTTTCTCTCCAGTGCAGTTTTCCATTTCCATAAAGTTAATAATACCTCCCATGCTGGTCATTTATCCTCTGAGAAAACCTATCAAGGCCCTTTGATCCTCCCTAAAATAATCATCATAAACTTTTGAGATGACCTCTCTTCCTTGAATTTAACTGGCCTTTCACCTACTCTTGAGAAACACAGTTTTGATTGGACTTTTTTCTTTGGTGATGAGACTAAGACAAGTGTATTACTGAGAGAGCTTGTCTACTGCAGTTCACTGGTTGCAGAGTCATGATTAAGCACATTTTGTTTGTAATAAACCTCTGCATGTATGAACTGAAACCCTAGCAGCAATACATCTGACTTGCTCTTGTGTTGTTATTCCTTTCTTAGAATTTGATTTAAATGGAATGATGTAATATATTTTACATCTATAACCTCTTCCTCAAAAGAACTACTTTAAGATTCATCTATGTTGATTGTTAACCAGTAGTTTGTTACTTTTTTATTGCTAACCAGTATTCCATTGGACTGAGTACCACAGTTTAGCTGTTCATCTAATAATATACATTAGGATTATTTCCAATTTTTGATGATTCAAAGAAATCTGATATGAAAATTTGCATACTATTCCTTGAATAGAGATATGTTTTCTATTTCTTGAGTAAAAATCTTATAGTAGAATGGCAGGATCATTAAGTAGATGAATATTTAACTTCTTTATTTTTGTTGTTAATGCCTATCAGGTTTTAATTTCTACATATCTCTGGTGAAGTGAAATTACTTGATATGCCTCTTCTATCTGTACTCTGTGACTCCCACCAAATAACTGGGTGGGAACATTGCTACTCAGGGGTAGATGACTCTAACTCAGAGTTTGGTCAGTTTGCTATTCTCCTGGGTATAAAAGTGACCCATTTCAGAATCAAGAACAAGAATCTCATGATCATGAAGAAGAGTGGAGGATGTGTGTGAAAGTCCTGCCTGAAGTGATTGAGACACCAGAGACTACAACACTGAGACTACGAGACAGAGCAGCATAGCTGAACCGAGACCTTGAGCAAGAATACCAGGCTTCCCCACCTGTGGAATGAGTCCATCGTAATGCCTTTGGACAGGAGGCTGGCTTGCAGAGTGGGGTGACTTAGAGGCCTTTATCACTGCTAGAACAGCATTGTGATACTTGCTGGAGCAATATAGAAGCCAAGGCATGGCATGGATGAGGAGTTAAGGACCAAAGCGATGTGCCTGCTTTGATAGGGACTACAGACAAGAGAACTACATGCTGAATGTTTTCTTATCCAGACTTGATGCAATCTGTTAGTTTCTCTAATAACCTCCCACAACCATGAATATTGTCTGTGAGTTCCGTGTGGCCATTCCAATAGATTATCAAACATAGCTGAGAAATAGAATGACACAGGAAGTGTGGTTGGTGTCAGGCAAGTTAAAAGAAGTTGAAGAGAGGAGGTATGCCCGACCTCTGCCTCAAAGGAATCAGTCTCAGGGAGATGTGGAGTTATATTTTCCATCCCTCTTGTGTAGCTGGAAGAGATTATACATGACTCCACACCATTTCCTCATGTGATCCATAGTCAAGTTGCTCCTTGTGGCAGTTACATAATCTGGTGTCAACTTGAGACTATTCAGAATGAAGGGGTGGAATCTAGTCTGTCAATCAGGTCACAGCTTGATGACCTCATTTGGAGTCACTACAGAGATAAGCAGCTCAATGGAGACTAGACACACATTCTCTCCTTGTGAGACGTTCCTGTAAACAAGCCATATGGAGCCAAACTGATGGACCCAGATCTCTGGAGCTGGAGGAGCCACATAGAGACTCATGCCAAAAACTGACACTGGATCCACAAGATTTTCCATGCACTGGCCCATGATGTTCCTGCATTTTGCATCAATGGCATGACTTGCATGAGTCTGAAGAGGAATATGTAGACTGGTATTGGACATATGGCCTAATATCAGACATCTGGATATTTCCTCAATATGCAATATATCTTTTATATAAAAAGTCTTTCTTATACACATGTGAGTATCTATGAATTTATTTCTCTGGTCAACCCTGACTGCTAGCACAACCTTTTAAGGAGGTCATTCAGTTTCTTAGGAAAGATGCAATAACATTTAACAATCAAAGTGTTTTAAAAAAAAGACTTGAAAATTTACAATATCCACTTAGAAAAGTTATATATTTAAGCTTTTGTACAAGAAAAAGCTGCTGAAATTAGTATTTCAAATATTGAAATCTCATCACGTCTTAATGAGCCACTGAAACCCTATGCATAATGCTCACCTCTGTAGTTTAACTTGTGAATGATTTGCCTTTACTATTTCCCCTTCAAAGTTATGACTCAGTGCACTCATTTTTGAAATGACTTAAGAACAAAACGTTAATTAGATGTGCAAAAAAATACACAAAAAATGGGTTAAAATGTTATTCAGAGTATAATTCCTTGAGAGGGCCTAAGTAAAACTGAGGCCAGATGGCCCCTCTCTTTCCATTTAGAGTTTAGCTCACCTTGGTAGAAATGATCCCAAACCAGCATATGTTAACCCTAACAATAACCCCACATCTTGTTATTGCTTCCATCTGAAATATTTCAAGCTGTTACTCCTCAATAAAGTAATTGGTATCCCAATTCATTTCAAAGACTAGCTGCACTCAACATAACTCAGCCACAAGGACATGTGAAGTT
>PVJH01001087.1:157654-235880 GCA_004026705.1 Nesogale talazaci
ACTGTCTGAGGCTGTGCAAGCATTGACCATCAGGGTGGAGTGTGTTGTGGAGAAGAGAAAGGATGCTTGTTAGTGATGGTCCATGACAAAAATACAAAGTTGCTGGCATTCTCTTTCCAAGGTCATCCCCTGTTGTTCTTGAACATATAAAGATCTTATATTTGCCTAAGCAAATAAAATGTCTTTCTCCTCTCAAAAAGCATGTCTCAGAGTATTTTTAGCTCTAAATCAGAGGCAGAGAGTTTGTGCTAACAATAAGACATCTGTGCAACCATTTACAATTGAGTTAGAAGGAAATTTATCATTATCTTGTATAAAACTGATCCACATTTGGGTAGAGTAACTTCTTTTTTTAATGTGGCTTGGCAAGAAAATTTAAGTATTTGCCAGGAAACCTAATGTGTTGAAAACATAGGAAACATTGCAGCTCATTTCCTTTAAGGTTTAAGGTATTAGGAATAAGAACTCTCCTTTAAATGTACCCAGTTCGAGGAGAAAAATGGACAGGCGACACTGAAGTGTCACTTGGTAGAAGCCGGAGGATGTAAATGACAACGTTAGCTTTGTTCACAGGCTTTGACACTCACATTCTATTACTACAAAGCCATTGTCACTGTGTCTCAGTTCTCACTTTGGTTTCAGCAACTGCTGAAGAGTGTATCCAGGCACTATAGTTTTTATGTGTTAGAATTATATTTCATTTTCCCTTGTGTTTTTAAATTATGAAAAACTACCCTTCACATTGGAATTGTCCAGTAACATCCAAATGTATTTAAGCATTATAAATATCATTTATAGTGTTCCTCCAAGCACACATCATGTCATTTTTCTTCTATTTGAATACAGTGCTCCTGTTTATGTGCAATCGACACTCATCCTTCACTGCTCAGGTAATAGTCAGAAGTGCAAATTGATTCACTGTCCATGATCAGCTTCCATACAAATGGTGTTATGAAGAACTTTAGTTTAACTACAATTTTCAACTCTGCCCTGTGTGAGAAACAACAAGCAAACAAAAAGACAAAAATGCACTTTAAAACTCAAGTGCGCATCTGGAAGCAATTCAACAGTATCATGCCAATTTTGCAGCAGTCAGTAAGAAATTGTTCTTAAAGAAGGCACTGTCAGCCCAGCGCTGTGTAAGTTTCCTAAATATTGATCTCAGGTAAGGAAGAAGGTTTAGATCATTTTCCATTTGGTGTACATCAAATCCATCTTCTTTCTAGCATACAAATGTCTTATGAGGACTTCCCCTCACTGTTCATACTGGTTTTACAGAAAACTCAACTTCTGTGCCTTTTAATGTCCTTACTTGCAAGAATGTCTTATTGAGATTATTATGATAAAATGTCTTTCTGTGATAGAGACATTGGAAAAAGAAGATCCCAAATGACTGCATGTGAACCTTGTTGGAAGTCTTTGATTGTTCCTTTTCCACTACACAACACACCATAAGGTAAATACCAGGAAGTAAATGCCTGTTCCTTGTACCATGTACATGTACCCATAACTGTCATCATTCATAATCTTGGACAAAACAAACTCAATGATTTTCATCTTCTCATGTTCAGTTCCGTCAACCAAAAGAATATTTTCTGGTTTAAGATTATAAGGTATGATAGGAGGGTTGACCTCCTTGAGAAATTCCCAGTCTGCATTATAATAGAACTCATATCTTTCTTTGACATTAATTTTTGTTGCTTCAGATAGAATCCAAGTCATTGCATTTATAGCATCCAAACACTTCACAAAGCTATCAGTGTCCAAAGAGAAGCACACTTAGAGGTGAACTAATCTGGGTGGTCCAGCTCTTTACATTCTATGCACTCCACAGGCATGTGTGTAGTAGGTTTCTTTCTTCTCATGTCTCCTGCTTTTATGAAGCTGATGGATCTTCATTGCATATCTTTGTTCATGAAGGTCAAAAGCCACCTCTGCAAAGTATATGGAATAATAATCATCCTTCATTTAATGTTGGATGATCATTGAATGGCGAATGATTTTCCTTGTTTATTCTTTTGACTTCTCAAATATAATTTCTGACTCTTCAAATGTTCAATTTCTGCCTGGGTTTCTGTCTCTTCAAGTTTGAGATGCCATAGTCTAAACTTGAGCATTTCTATTTTTTTTCGATTTTCCACCTAAGTCCACAGTTGTGCTAAATTGGGTCTAACAAAGGGATCATTTTCTGTCCCCTTGATTGTTTTGCCTTTCTTTGTTTTGGTTCAGAATTTGTAGCAGGTGTTTGAGAATTGTTCACTGTGGGAAGTTTGCATTTGGTGATAGGCTTCCCTTACCTTTCAATATCTTCCTTTTGCTGATTCCCTCACTGTTGTTACACCACAAGATACAAAACCATAAGTCTATTGTTCAGTAAAGGAAGCACTCTGTCTAAAGGTTGTAAAGTGTCCTAAGTGTAGTCTGTCTTTTATACTTATCTCTTGGCTTGCTAGTTTTTCTTGCCTATTCTTTTCAGTAAGACATCCCTTGCTCTTTGATATGCACTTATTGAATTGCTCCTTGTAGCACAATGGGTTAAGCCTTGGCCTATTGAACAAGGTTGGCAGTTGAAACCCATTAGCACAGTGGTTCTCAGCCTTCCTAATGCTGCCACCCTTTAATATAATTTTTCTTGTGGTGATGACCCCTAACCATAAAATTATTTTCTTTTTTTAATGAATCATTTTATTGGGTACTCACACACCTCCCCTCATGATCCATACATACATCAAGTGTATGCAGATCTCATTTGCACACTTGTTGCTATCATCACTCTCAAAATATCCTCCCTCCACTTAGGCCCCCAGTTCCAGCTCCCCATATTTCCCTTCCTTCCTACCCCCATGAACCTTTAATAATTTAAAAATTGCTATTTCATATTGTATACTGTCCAATATGTCCCTTCACTCACTTCCCTGTTGGCCATGCCCCAGATAGAAGGTTATATGCAGATCCCTGAAATTAGTTCCCCCTTTCTACTCCACCATCCCTCCACCCTCCCAGTCTCATCACTCCCATCACTCGTCCTGAGGGAATATCTACCCTAAGTTTCCCATGTTTCCACCTCCAGTGTACATCCCCTGTTCTAGTCAGGTTGTCTGGTAGAACTGAAAACATGATAGTGGGTATGAGGAAGCATTTGAGAACTAGAGAAAAGATGCATATTTTGTTGTTACTACACTGTACTTTAACTGGCTCATCTCCTCCCTGTAACTCCTCTGTAAGAGGATGTCGCTTCACCTATTGATGGGCTTTGGGTCATCAATCTGTACTACTCCTTATTTATAATGATATAATTTTAGTTCTTGGATGCCTAACACCAGATCCCTTCAACACCTCATGGTCACACAGGCTGGTGTGCTTCTTCCAAGTGGACTTTGTTGCTTCTGAGCTGGATGACTGCTTGTTTACTCAAGCCTTTAAGATCCCAGATGCTATATCTTTTGATAGCTGGGCACCGTCAGCTTTCCTCACCCCATTTGCTTATGCACACATTTGTCATCAGTGATCATATCAGGAAAGCAAGCATGCAATGCTATGGTTTTTAGTTCTTAAACCCTGATAACTGATCCCTTTGACAACTCATGGTCCACACGCTGGTGTGCTTCATCCATGTGGGCTCCGTTGTTGTCATCATTGCTTTATTTTCTTTGATTGCTTCATTTTAGGAAGCCTTTTTTGGGTGCATATTGTTACCTTTGCAGGTCTATCGAGATAAGATAGGCTAGATGAACAGTCTGGAGGCAAAAACGACGGGACTGAGGGTTCCGGGGTGCGGGCCATGGGAGAAGGGGAGAGGGGGGAAAGGAGATGGTGTTGACCAACCTAGGGATAAGGGTATACTAATTGATCCAAAATTAGAGACAAGGTGGTTGTGAGGAGTCCAATAGAGAACGACCGAGGGTAATGTAACAAAGAGAAAATACTGAAACCCAAATGGAGACTGAGTATGATAGTAGGACAAGAGGGAAGTAAAAGGAAATAGAGGAAAGAACTGGGGGTAAAGAGCATTTGTAGAGATTTAAATACAGGCAGGTACATAGGTGCATATATATATATGTGACAATGGAGGAACTAGATCAACAAACTTATACATATAGGCTTAACAGTAGAACAGCAGATGGGCATTGGGCCTCCACTCAAGTACTTCCTAAATGCAAGAACACTTTGTTCTATTAAATTGGCATTCCATTATGCTCACCTTCCCTACCTGATCATGAAGACAAAAGTGTGTATAAGCAATGGTGGTGAAGAAAGCTGATGGTGCCTGGTTATCAAAAGATGTAGCATCTGGGGTCTTAAAGGCTTGAGTAAACAAGCAGCTATCCAGCTCAGAAGCAACCCTAAAATTATTTTCATTGCCACTTCATAACTGTAATTTTGCTACTGCTATGAATCGTCATATAAATATCTGATATGCAGGATGTAGTTTCATTGTGATTAATCACAAAACAATATCTGATTATATATTTTGAAACATCTATTTTGAATTACAAATAAGTGAAATGTCTTGAAGCCTGGTGTGGCATGGAGAACAGTCTTCACATTAGGTACTTATATGTGGACATATCTCAACGTGGGTAGACATGCCTGGAGATGGATAGAGGAGCGATGTCTCATTTTCCAAGACTATTGGAAATATGTGTTTCTTGATGGTCTTCGGTGACCCCTGTGAAAGTGTCATTGGATCCCCAAAGGGTTCTCACTCCACAGGTTGAGAACCACTGCACTAACAGTTCCATGAGAAAAAAAGATGAAAACATTTGCTCCCATAAAGATTTATAGAGTCAAAAGCTCTATATATGAATTATGAATTGAAACCCACTTGTTGGCAGAGGCTTTTGTATTTTTCAGGTAATTTTTTTTGTCGTTGATGTCCATCTATTTACCATCTGACATCACAGTAAACAAAACACACAAGCAAACCAAACTCATGCCATCAAATTGATTTAGACTCACAGTAACTGTAGGGGCAAAGTAGACTGGCCCCTGTGGATTTCTGAGACTAAGTTTTTCTGGAAACAAGCAGCCTCCTTGTTCTCTCTTGATAACAGTGAGCCATGAGCAAATCATCTACGTGACATTCCTTCTTTTCCAGGTCCTGGTTTTTATTACTTTCTAAGGCTGTTAATTTCAGCATTGTGAGATGAGTCAGTGATTTTGAAGGATAACTGCTTTGGCTGTACAGTAGAGTGGCCCCCCAAAGCTAATGCCGTCATAGGAGGGTTACTTGCCTGAACAGAGGAGGAAGGAGTGACATGTGAATGTGAATTTCAAGAGCTGCTGCTTGCGGGAGCATGCCTCTCACTGAACTTGAACAAGTCTTACCTTTGTGTTTGTGCTAGTCCAGGTAGACTAGAGAAACAAATTCATGGGCACACATATGGATATAAGGGAAAGGTTTATATACAAGAGGAATGGAACATTGAGAAAACATCCCAACCCAGTGCAGTCCAAGGTCATAAACCAACATTAGCCCATATGTCTGATACCAAACTATAAAGTCTCCTTCCGACCTATGAAGCATGTGCAATGACACCAGGACAATCACAGGCCAGTGGGTGCAGAGTTTTATGTGTCCGGTGGCAGTCGAAGCATCTCAGTGCTTGCAGGGGTCTCTCTGTGACTTTCCTGGCTTTAGAAGTCTGGTTCCATCAGGGTAACCCCTGCGGCTTCTTCTTCGGTTCCTCCAGTTCCTCAGATGCTGCCATCTTATCTTGTCAATCGAGCGTCTCCCAACAACTGGGGAGATGGTCTCTCATCCCCACGAGGGGAATATCACAAGACTTCCCAGAATTCTTAGAGAAAGCCATGCCCACACAGAGGTCTCATTGGCTATGTCCATATTGACAGGCTAGACTCCACCCCTACATTCCAATCATGAAATTGACATCAAGTACATGTTCCAAACAGTTGCTGATTTTGTGGCATGTCTCTTTAATTTAATGTGTTTTCCCTTATTACTTTCATTTTTTTTTTTTTGCTTTTTCTTTTCCTGGATGATTCTGATGATTGGTTCTCTGGCATCTCTAATTCTCTGCCACCCTAAGGACTCCAAGCTTCTTAAACTGTGAATAAAGTTTACAGTATCTCTTGAAGTTGTAGTTTCACCAATGCTGCTGTTAGTTACTCTCACTCGCTATGCCTATAAATCCCCACACTCAAAAAGGAAACCCACTGCTCTGATGCTATTTCAACTCATAGCGAGCCAGAGGGCAGGGTAGAAGTAAGTGCCTCCATGAGTTTCTGAGACTGCAGCTTTTTTGTGGACTCGAAAGTCTCAGTTTTTCCCAGCAGAAGCCCTGGTGATTTTGAACTGCTAGCTTCAAATAATTCTTGCTTTCTTGGCTCTAGATAATGAAGCTCATTGATTGCACCTCATATGACAGTTTTTTAAGCTGGAAGGATTACATTGTTGTCAGCTCTCTGGAGGTTTCTTGCATAGTTCATAATTTTTGGTTTTCATAAGGTAGATGAAACATACCCATGCATATCAAACAGATCGTAGGGGAAACATCTGTTTTTAAAAGTATTTAAAAATGATTCCTCCTTAGGTATCTTTTCATGTATGTATTTGTCAACTGGGGAGGGTTTAAAAGTATGTGAAAAAGTTTCACTGTACTGTAATCCCATTTTCCCTGAACTTTTTGAAATCATATACATATATTAAAATAATTAGTAACATATTTTGTTCATGTACTTATTGGGTTGTTTTAGTGCCATTTTGGGATTTGATTTGTAAATATTTTCTTATATTTTTGTCTTTCAAAGTAGTCTTAAATTTTTAGGAAAAATTGTTTTTTCCTTTAAAGTATTTTAGTTTTGTTGTTGATGACCATGTACACAGCAGAACATACACAAATTCAGCAACTTCAGCATGTACAATTACAGTAAGTGAAACTGATTATCTTCTTCAAGTTGTACAACCACTTTCACCAACCATTCCTTTCTCCTTTAAAACTTTTTATTGTACACTAGATGGAGGTTTACATTTCCAATCATTTTTGTATCAAAATTTTAAAACAGCTTATCAAACTGCCCATTAGCTTGCTGTGTTTATTTTCTTGTCCTTTTTCCTCTTTTTTTCTCCCACTTTTAGAAATTATCATCTCCATCCTGGTAGACAAGTTCACACCTTTCTACCCTTGAGTCTATTTCTTCCATTTTTTGCCCTTTCCCTCCTACTCCTGATAAGTCTCAAGGTCTATTTCTTTCAGTATGAAAACCTTTATCCTAATTTTTTTCTTTTACATCACTGGTCTTATACAATTTATCCTTTTGTGATTGACCAACATCACTCAGCATAATGTCCCCCAAATTCATCCATGACATGAGATATTTCACCATTTCATCATTATTTTTTTGGCAATGCATAACCATGGATGTATATGTGTATCTCCTCATGCTTTGTTCCTTACTTATTAAGGATATATACTGAGTAGCAAAATTGATAGGTCTTAACGAATTTTCTATTCCCTGTTGTTTGAGGAAATTGTTTGAGTAACTGTATAATCATATTCCACAGTGGCTGTACAGTTTTACAGTCCCACCAGCAGAATATGAGGGTTCCAATCTCTCCCTACCCTGTCCAGCTTTGGTTATTTTCTTTGTTACTTTTTTTTTAACTTTGCTATCAATGCTCAGGGTGAGGTTTTATCTCATGGCCATTCAAGTGGCCAGAGATCATGAGCCTTTATATGTCTGTTGGATGTCTGGATATCTTCTTTGGGGAACTCTCTATTCATGTCCTCTGCCCATGTTTAAGTTGGATTATTATCATTGTTATTATTTTCTTGTTAAGGTGCTTAAGTTCCCTATACAGTTTAGAAATTAGTTCTTTGTCTGCTCTATCATTGCCTCCAAAGGTTTGCCAGCCTATTTTTCACTCCTTGATGCACATTAAGTCTCTTAATTGTGAGAGGTTACAGTCATCTAATATGTCTTCTACTGTATAGTGTTTTTGGTTATGCTTCATAGTGTGTTTATACAGTATATTATGGCCCTTAATTTGCCCCCAATTTTTTCATTGATGATCTTTATAGTTCTAGTGTTTATATTTAGCCCTTTAATTCTAGAGTTTGTTTTTGTGTCACTGAAAGGCTTAATTTTGGATTCTTTATTTTGCTGTCTTTGTCTAAGTATATTTCATTGTACCAGTACAGGGTGTTTTGACTACTGTGTCTGTGTGGTAGGTCTAGGTGTCTGGAACTGAGACCTCCTGCCTTCTTCTTCTTTAGTAATGTTTTTCTTCTTCTGAATCACTTTCATTTCCATATAAAGTTGGTGATTAGTTTTCCATCTCTTCAGTGGATGAGGCTGGGATAAGGATCAGAATTGCATTCTGTTTATAGAATACTTTGGGTAGCATTAGTGTTTTCACAATGTTTCATTTTCCTTTTAGGAACATGGAACATTCTTTCATTTATTGTTTATTTATTTATTGTTTTTGCTTTCTTGTAGTAGTGTTTTATAGTTTTCTTTACATGAGTGCTTTGTTTTCTCTGGTTAGGTTTATTTCTAACTATTTCATCTTTTGCATGACTTTTATAAACTTTCCAAAAATTTTCTGGTCAAATATTATTGTTCTTCTAGACATAGAATCATAGTATCTGTAAGCAGGGCTATACTTTTTCATTGCTAATTTGTATGCCTTTGATTTCTTCTTATTTTTTAAAGCTCTGCAAATCATTTCCAGCACAATATTGATTTAGAGTGATAGTAAAGATTCTTTCATTGGGCTTCTGTTCACAAGGGGAATATTTTCAATTTTTTCCCAATGAGCAAGAATATTAGCTGTTGGTTTTGCATATATGGCTTTTAACAATTTCCCTTCCAGTATGATTTTGTAGTGGTTTTTAATCAGGAATAGGCATTGGATTTTGTCAAATACTTTTCTATATTGAGTGATATGATTCTGTTGTTTTCTTCCTGTGTTTTATTTAAATTATCTTTGCCTCCTTGCACTGAATCATTTTTGCTTACCTAAGATAAATGCCTCTTAATCATGATGTGCTTTTTCTTTTAATCTATCTATCTATCTCTATATATATATTTGAATTCTATTGGCTAAGATCTTGTTGATAAATTTTCATCTATGTTATAAGGAATATTGATCTGAAATTTTCTATTCTATAACTGCCTTTGCTTGATTTTGATATCAGGATTATTATCATTTCATAAAATGAGTTTGGGAATTTGCTGTCCTATATTTGGGGCTAGTTTGAATAGGACTGGACTTCACTATTCTCAGAGTGTTTGTTACATTCCCTGGTGAAGCTGTCTGCTCCTGGACATTTGTTCTTGTAGTGGTTTGGAGTTTTTCAGATCCATTTCTTCTTTTGTTATGGGTCTATTGAGGTTTCCTATATCAATAAGTGTTAACTTAGGTAGATAGTATACTTATAGTGACATGTCCATTTCTTCTAGATTTTCAAATTTGTTGGAGTAGAGTCCATAATATTTTTTATTACCTTTTATTTAAGTTGTTTCTGTTGTGATGTTGCCCATTTATTATTTATGATGTTGGCAGTTTGTAATACCTTTGTTAAACTTGCCAGTGGTTTGTCAATTTTGTGAATCCTTTCTTGCCAATTAAAAAAAATTATCTCTATGCTTTTTGATTCATTTATTTCCATTCTAATCTTTATTATTTATTTTATTTTGGTGGCTGGAATTATCTTGTTGTCTTTCTTCTAATTGTTGAAGATGTTAGTGTTAGGTGCTGATCATTTCTCCTTTTTTGATGTGTGTGCTTATTGCTATACATTTTCTTCTGAGTACTGCTTTTGCTGTGTTTCCAAGATTTCAGCATGTTTTATTTTCTTGTTTGCTTCAAAACATTTAAAAATCTAATTCCTTGTTTCCTCAAATATCTAGTAATTTTTAAGTAAGGTGTTGTTCACTTTTCATCTATTATTTTTTCTCCCTCGATTTCTAATTCTATAGCATTGTCATCAGAGAAAATGGTTTGTAATATCTTGATTTTTAAAACTTATTAAGTAAGGCTTGTTTTGTGTCCTAGTAGGTCATCTGTTCTGGAGAATATTCCATATGCATAGGAAAATAATGTACATTGTACTGTTATTGGAGTAGTGCTCCAACATCACTGACTTTTATATTTGCTAATAATATTTACTTTATCAGTGATTTTCATTTCTTCTTAAATCTCAAAGTTACCATATTGTGGCTTTATTATCCAATCTTTAGGCTTACCTTAGTCTTTCTTCTAAAACTGCTTTAGTGGTAGTGACATTTCGGAGAGTTAAAAAAAATTAAGAAATGTCTTAATTTTTCTCATTTTTTCTGTAAAAGTTTTCCTATGTATAGTGTTCTTGATTGCCACCTTTATTTTTACTTTCAACACCTTAACTGTATGATCTCATGCTGTTTTTACAAGCATTTTTTATGAGAAATTGATTCTCATCTTTCAAAAGACAAATCAGAATGTGTCTCAGTATGAAGCACTTTGCTTTATTCTAATTAGAGTTTGTTGGTTTCTTGGATGCACAAATATGGGAGAGAATTCAGCTTATGCTAATGAATGCTTTTCAGATAAACCACATGAATGCAACCAAATCTCTGAAGCAGGAGAAGCCACAGAGATACCTGTGCCAATGCTGAGACAATGCCACTGGATTCACAAACTATCTACTGGCTTGTGATCTTCCTGTATTTGACTTCCTGTATTGCATATTTTGTGAGTCTGAAGAGGATTTTATAGATTGGTATTGGACATATGGACTAATAGCCGTCTCATGGCCTTGGACTGGACTGAGTTGGGATGGTTTCTTAATGTACAAGTACCCTTTATATAAAACTCTCTCTTATATACATATGCATATTTATGAATTTGTTTCTCTAGTCTACCCAGACTTACACAAAGTCTCAAATCTTTTTCTAGACAGTAAGCTGGAACAGTCTTCAAGGATTATTTTTACTCCATGCCTGATGAACCATTGTTGAGGACCATTGTTTATAACTTCTAATAGTTTAAAATATTTTCATAAAATTTCAGATGAGAAGATAAATTCAGTTTCTATCATTATACCTTAACCAGAAATGGATATGCCTTTATTCAATATTTAGCTGAAGGCTCAATGACAATGTAATAAGACTATTACATTGACTTGCACACAGAAAGAGAGAGCTACATCAAAGGAAGAAACAAAATATCAATACTCAGTTAATATGAATCCAGAGAAAAATTCTAGAGACTACATATACAATCACATTAATAAAAGACATAAATGAATTCAACTGGTCATTGGATACAAGATCTATAAACAGAAAAATTAATTGTGCTTCTAAATACCAACAAGAAACAATTAAACCAGTCATTAAAAGATTTAGTACGTCATGGCAATAAATACTATAAATTAATTAGGTGTATAACTAGTGAGAGATGCACATATACTTTATGGAGAAAAATGTAACATCCTACAGAACAGCATATTAGAAGATTGAAATCAATGAGAAAATGATTCGGTGTTCATGCATCAGAAACCCTCAGTTAAGCTGACAATTCTTTGCCCATTTAGCTATCAACTGATCAACTGCTAACAAAATTCCCAAAGAGTTATTATAATTTTTTAAAAAAAATGGTAGGAGGTGTAAATACCAAGAAGATCCAAGACCGTTTTTAA
This sequence comes from Nesogale talazaci, assembly GCA_004026705.1. NCBI lineage: Eukaryota > Metazoa > Chordata > Mammalia > Afrosoricida > Tenrecidae > Nesogale > Nesogale talazaci. Next base: position 169,297 of record PVJH01001087.1, read on the forward strand.
GAAAAATGAACAGGGAGCCGTGGAGTGAAATGTCTTCATATACCTTTTCTACCTGAGTCTCTGTAATTCCCACCAAATGATTGCATGGGACACTGCAATTATGGCATGTGTGTGCAATACTAAGAGAGGGCATCGGTCAGTATTCATTAGCAATCCCTTGGCTATGACAATGAACTTTCTTTTAAAGCAGCAGTACAGAGAGAGAAACCTGGTGGAACTTGGAGCGACACATTCAAGATCTCTGTCGAAAATGGTGGAAGCCACATCACAAACTGTGGCACAGAGACTCAGAGGAGCAGTGCTGAGACTTAGTGCTGAGAAGGGTGCCTTCTCCTTATCTGGCTGTAGACTATGAATCCATGGGACAGAGTGATGGGTAGGCTGGCTACTTGACCCATGGAGGCAAAGGCCAAGAGTCCAAGTGACTGACAGACTGAGAATCGGAGAGAGTCTTGGGTGCTGGCTGGGGGACACCAATGACCTTATCCTTACTGTTTTCTAATCCTGACTTTCCTACTAATGTCCCATAATGGGGAGCATTGTCCCTGAGATCTATGAGGGCCATTGCAAAAAAACGGATCAACACCAGCATAGATGCAGAGTGGTGTGGGAGGAACAACAGACATCGGAATAGATAAAGAAGGATGGAATGCCGAGGCTTGTCTGACTACTGCCTCATGCAAAAAGCAAGTCAGAGGAGATCAGATATGTAACTCCCTGGCCATTTATTTCAGGAGTAGGTTTTCCCTCTTAAAACTAGTCCACCTATAAAAGCTACACAGTTTCAACAGAGTAAGTTTACCCAAAAGAGATATTAAGTGGGTATAAAATTATTAATTTGGTAAAGAAATGAGTTCTCTTTAAGAAAAATGAACAGGGAGCTGTGGAGTGAACTCATGGCGAACACAGAAACTACTGGAACTGACTATTAACTTTAGGCTGGAGCATCAAGTAATGAGGTTAGAATCATTAAAAAGTAATGCATAGATGAGGATTCCTCTATGAATTCCACAACTGAAGCTCAGATCTCTAAAGAGGGGCCACGACTAAGTTGGTATTGACCATCCTCTAGAATCAACAGAAAAAGTCTTTCCCCAGTGCTGTCACTCTGAATTGGATTTCTAGCCTTCCCATGTACCTTGGACTGTACCAAAAGTTTAGCTTGAAACCTCTAGCAGGAGAAAGAAGAGACTGTCCACTTCTCTAAAGAGTTATAGCTTCTCAAACCCACAGGGACAGATCTTTTCTGATCAGCGCAATCATTAGGAGTTGGGATTTAGTTTGTTTTTTGTTTTTCCAATGTGAGAGGAGTCCTGGTGGCATATGGATTACATACCAGGCTGCTGGCATCAGGGTCAGCACTGTGAACCCACCAGTAGCCGTGTGGGGAAACGGTGAGGAGTTGTGCTCCCAGAGAGACGTATGCCCTCAGAAACCCATAGTGGCAGCTTTACTTTGTCCCATGTGGTCACTGAGTTGGAATTAATTCCATGGCAATGTCTTCTACAAACTGGGTGTTCACAATATAAGTAAGTTCTGATACTTTTCCCTTCTTTATATTTGGACTGGTTTTCATCATCTTTGGATCACACAGGCTGGTGTGCTTCTTTGATGTGAACGTAGTTGACACCTCACTTAGATGGCTGCTCATTTGAAAACAAGCCATGATTCCAGTTCATAGCCTGGCACTGTCTGCTTTCTTCACCCCACTGTGCTGTAGCATCCTGATCTTCACTGGCCATTTCATGAAGGTGAGCGTGTAGCAGGGCCATAATGTAAGAACGAACTGTTTTTGGATTGGGGCTAGAATTGTGTGGGAGCCTAGAATCCATCTGTTTGTCCCCAGGTGATGAACTGCTCTGGTTTATTTTGACGGTCGTATTATGACAAAAACCCAAACCAACAAGAGCAACAAAAAGAAACAAGAAAACAAAAGGCAGAAAAGCAAATAATCCAAAGAAGTTAATAAAGAAAACTGTTGTTCACCCTGAAGTATAAGGCAATAGCATTGATATCGTCAATAATTTATCCAATTTCTTAGAATTTAAGATACTGCTGATATGAGGAGCTTATGCAAGTATATTCCAACTACAAACTGAAATCCAAAACTAAGTTGCTTTGTACAGATTTATTTTTTCATTGAGCTCGGCACTGAGCCTGGGAGCTGCTGTGAGAGGAAAATTTCTTATACCATTTCTTACAAGGGCAGATCCTTGCCTCTTCAGTTAAAACCTGTCATGCTCATGCAAGGAGTGCATTGTGGTACTAAATATATCACGGTCTGGGTTCTCTTTCATTGGACATCCACTAAGCCCGGGGTCCCATCTAAATCCCAATGAGCGCAATTTCCACAGTTTTAGGGTGACAATCCTTTGCTTCCTCTCTTATTTGCTGTTGTTTTGGGGATCATCACTACCTTCTGGTGGGAGTGGGAGGCCCAGCCTTGCTCCTGGAGAGCTGCTGCTGGATTTGAACCGCCAAGCCAGTGGGCTGCAGTCCTGCACTCAACCACTATGCCACCGGGGCTCAGCCTGCTTCCTCTCTTATCAGAGTACTTCAGTCCCAAGTTCAAAGGTACAGGCTTGAGGTAGGGCCCAACTTGTTGAGAAGAAGCTGCCCTTTCAATTTCATATTTGTTAATTACTTAAAGGCTTTTTATCTCCCCAATGTTATAGTTCCCTTTCTAGATCTGTCTGGTGTTTGATTAAAACTTGAGCCATGGTGGTGAGTATATTTTCAGACCTGAGAGATGACTAAGCACCATAGATTTGGGCATTTCTTCAGTCCCTTTCAAACCAGTAAGCCTGACAGTTTTATGATTTTTGAATTTTGTTCCACATTTCTTTCCTTTCTCTTTAGGACCTTCAGTTATGCTGCAGGGCAGTTGATCATGAGAGCCAGGTAGCAGAGCAACTGATTTTCACATGACCCATTAGTCCATTGAACTAGCAAACAATGAGTCTTGAAAGAATACTGCTCACACATTATATATGTAATGTGATGTACGTGAATATAAATAAAATTAAGAGAATAATATTTTGATTTATTCAGTACTGTGGTTACCTCTAGGGAAGGAGGTACAGAGTACTATAATGATCTAGGTAAAGGGAACTTAGTAGCACCTGTCACATTGGAATGTATGACTAATGTCTCCATGAGTAACATCTTAATTTACTATGAGGCTAGAAAAACTAGATGGTGCCCAGGAACGATTGCTAATTTTTTTGATCAAAGATTCTGCACGTGGGTTAACTGGATTATACCATAGATATACTTGTAACCTGAGGACTAAAGCCAGATTATTTGTATTTTTGTTTGTATATGATTATATTTTTAACCTTACCACCTAAGTGTGATTTTATTTGTTATTGTTTTCTGCTGATTCCCCCCCGCTGTGAAGCACAGGAATGGGTGCATAACAATAATAACTGATATACGGAAAACAGGAATAGGGGCTGGGAGATAGGAAGGGAAAGGGGATTTGGGGGCTAAATAATGAAGGCGGGAACAGGGAGGGAGCCCTAGAATGGATTGTGATTGCACAACTCATTGGAAAGGTGGTTTAATCGGGGGGGGGGGGGCGCGGGGCTGTAGAATTTATGTGGTGATGAGTTTACAATTCTTGATAGGCTTGAATGATTTAATTGTATGCCATCTATACTGTGTGTTAATAAAACCGCTAAAATAAAAGAAACTTAGCTTTAATTAAACACACTTTACAAGTTGAAAAACAAAGATTCTATACTAGAGTGCTGATCAAAAGAGGGGGAACGTGGAATAGGATTCTCAAGAAATCCAGACTTTCTGGCACCTTTGAGACGGGAAGACCCATTAGAACTATTGCCTTGAGATCATTTTCAAACATTAAACCCAAAGTATCCACTAAAGTATTCTTAAAACCACATATACCTTAACTTACTTAGTAAACAATGTCTACCTTAGGCACATACTGAGATCTGTTTAATATTGAAAGGGTGCTTAGGTGCCCGATGTTTAAAAAGTTGCACTTAACACCATTGAGTCTATGCCCACTCATGACATCCCTATGGGACAGAGTACACCTGTTTCTGTGACTTTCTGAGACTGTAATTCTTTCTGGAAGTAGGGAGCCTCATCTTTCTCCTGAGGAATGGCTGGTGGTTTCGAACTGCCGGACTTGCAGTTAGCAGGCCAATGCATAACTTACTATGTCACCAGGACTCCAAACAGTATAACTGGAAAAGAAACAATATAATGAAAAAAAAGGGAAAAGATTAAATGAGAAAATGTCTTTATAACACCAAAGACCTGTGGGTCTATTATCATTATAACTGAATGTCCAAGGTCATGAACGGGCAACCTGGGTTGTTAGATTCAGAGGAAGTTGCCTACCATCTTTGTGGGTTCTCATGAAAGACTATATCATAGAATGTTCCTGAAGACCCTAACTCCCATTTGATGCTACAACAGCTCTCAATAGCTGAAGTTCAGAGAAGTATAGTAACCCATGCATGACACCCTACCTAAAGTGGTTTCTGAGAGGCTGGGTCTCTATTCATATAATTCCATTCCCAATTGTCTTTCTGGCACAGGACACAGCATGGAAGATCGAGGTCTGCTGTTGGCATCAGTCAGATGTGAGTTTGAACTTGAGTTCAGGTAACATGGATCATTCTGGAATCTCAGTCTCTTCACAGCCAACAAAAAATAAAATATAGGGGGATTAAAATTACTTCATAATTATCTGGTAATGCTTAGTGGGTTAGCATTCAGGGTGATGGCTAGCATAGAAGAATCCTTCAGTGAATTTTGGCTTTCTCTTTTCTCTGCTTCAGAGCAGTCATCTAGTCAATGGGTTATTGACTCACCTTTCTCAACCATAAGGATATACAATTTCTCTTGCATCTTCTATGATCTTTCGGAAGCTCACCACACTCTGGCTCTTGAACTAAACTCGAGACTCAGAATCGGTTGATTAGAATCACAGGTGCTTGGAACTTTGGGGATGAATTCATGATCCACACTCTATCAGTGAATCAGCCTGGAAACTTTTACAGTAACTATTGAGAAAGAAGTTTCCTTTCTTTAGTTGAATGAAGGTCTGGTAGTACAGTCAAGTGTTGGGCTGTGGTCAGTAGAGTCAGCAGTTCAAAACCACCAACCTCTCTGAGGGAGAAATATTGGGCTTTCTGCTCCTGTAAACAGTTACAGTAAAAAAAAAAAAAAAAAAACAACAAAACAACCAGTTACAGTCTCTGAAACTGACAGGGGTCTGTATGAGTCAGCATTGATGGGAAGGCAGCAAGAGAGAGAGTGTGGTCTTATAATTTTTTAAGCCCATCAAACCCAGGAGCACGATGCCATCATAATGACCCCCAATCTGGGCAAACATCTGCATAGTCTTCTTGCTGCTCAGATGAGACAGTCTGATGGATATCTGCACTTCTGATGTTCATTTAGACATTTTGGCAGCTCTGTGGGAACACACAGGTAGAGAAGGATGCCCTGTCAGTCCTAATTACTCCCAGTTCTTTTTACTTGGAGGTTCGTATTTCTACAGTTTTCAGTGGCAGTTTCTCTACGACTGCCACACAGAATTGCCTTGCTTTCATAGTCCCACCCGAGGTCAGCTCTTGGTAACTGCTCCTTCAGCCTTTCTAGGTAATGAAGTGCTTAAGTCAGAATAGCCTGGGTTCCCATCATCGTATTGTTTGCATCACATGTAAGCAGATTGATTTTATCTCCCTGAGCCTCAGTCTCTCCATTAATAAAACTGTGGCTAATAATAGTAGCTACTCATAGGGTTGCTGTGAGAGTTAAAGGAGACCACGTGGGTAAAGCACTTAGCTCCTGGCCTGTCACAGTGCAAGCTTGGGGAATCTACATTGTTATTAAGCTGGTAATTGCATCTCACTTTCCTCCATGACAAGCGCATTGCTCCATGGTATCTCTTCCCAAGGACAATGGTAAAAACCATTGCTGTCAAGTTGATGCCTACCCATTACAGTGCCGTGTAGGTCAGAATAGAATGCCATCTGATTTCCCATGGCTATTTTTCCTTTTCCTGGAAGTACTACCAGGTTTTTCCACTGACGGGCCTTTGAGTAGATTCAGATCTCTATCCTTTTAGTTATTATTCCTGTGTCTTAACAGCACTACTCTTAAACTCCCGGGATCACTCATAGGTACATTTTTATGTTCTGCAAAGAGTTAATGCACTTACTTTCAGAGGTGAGTGGGTGAGGAAGAATGAAGTTGAGGGAGGCCTTGAAGAGACGGACATTATTTTTACAGACAAAGATGAGGATCAGAGCCAAGATGAGGCAAGAGAACCAACCAAAGGATCGCTTCAGTGACAGAGATATGACCTCTGGGGATTGACATCTACTTCATGTGAGTCATGACGGGTATGGTCAGTCCCTGGAAACCCAGGCAGTCAATAACTGCTTTGCAGTGGGTCTCCTTGTCCCCCTCTTTGTCCTTATCCATCTCTGTGTCCTCTGATAGAGTCTTTGTTACTGCCAAGGTGCTGTGTTTAGATGCCATTGCCATGCCATTGTCTCTCTGATGCATGGTGAATTTGTCTACCACAGAATGAAGCACCGCCAGGCCTTCCAACATTCTCACAATTATTCTTATATCTGAGCTCATTGTTGCAGCTGCTGTGTCAGTTCATCTGTGTCAGTCTTCCTCTTTTTTTTCTGCCTTTCTACTTGACTAAGCACTGTGTCCTTTTCCAGATCTCTTACCTCTCCTGTCAGCATGCACAAAGAATGTGAGATGAGCCTCACCCATCTTGCTTCTAAAGAGCACTCTTTCTGTTCCTATTTCAAGACATATTTGTTTGTTCTTTTGGAAGTTCATGATACTTTCAATATTCTTTAGGAGTACTTTAATTCAAATCCATTCATTCTTCCTCACTCAATGTCTACCTTAGACATGCATATGAAGTGATTGAAAATATCATGCCATTAGTGGTGGGACTGGTGACACTGGGAGGGTGGAGCTATGGTGGAATAGAAAGGGGGAACCAATTTCAGGGATCTACATATAACCTCCTCTCTGGGGCAGAGACAACAGGGAAGTGAGTGAAGGGACACATTGGACAGTGTATGATATGAAAAAGTAAGAATAATTTGTAAATTATTAAGGGTTTGTGGGGGAGAGATGGGGGAAGGGAAATAAGAGGGGCTAGTACTGGGGGCCTAAGTGGAGGAAGGATGTTTTGAGAGTGATGATGGCAACGAGTATGCAAATGTGGCCTGCATATAATTGATGTATGTGTGGATCATGATGGAAGTTGTATGAGTCCCCAATAAAATGATTCATTAAAAAGTGGGAGGGGGAAAGAGGAGCTTATACCAAGGGCTCAAGTAGAAAATATTTGGAAATGAATAAGGCAACATGTATTGAATGTTATAAGAACTATAAGAGCACCTAATAAAGTCACTGAAAAAAAAAAGAAAAGAAAATATCATGACTTGGGTCAGGCTTACCTAAGTCCTCAAAGCAACCTTCATGCAGCTCAACACTTCAAAGAGGTCTTGTGCACCATATTTATCCAATGCAATGCATCGATCTCTTGACTACTGCTTTCATGACAGATTGATAGATCCAAGTATACGAAATCCTTCATAGCTTCAATCTTGTCTTCATTTATAATGATGTTACCTATTTGTCTAATTGTGAGGATTTGAGTACTCTTGACACTGAGTTGTAATCTCCACGGAAGACTGCAATCTTTCATCTTCATCAGCAAGGGCCTCCAGTTCTCCTCACTTTCAGTAAGCAAGATTGTCTCATCTGTGTATCACAGATTGTTAAGAAGCCTTCCTCCGATTCTCATGCCACATTCCTATTTATACATTCCTGCCTCCTTGATTATTTGCTCTGCATACAGGTTGACTAAGTATGGTGAAAGAATTTACTCAAACCTTTCCAGATTCTAAACAAATTTCTCAGAGCACAGTGAAGTGCTCTGGAATTCCTTTTTTCCCCCATAGCTTATGGTCCACACAGTCAAATGCTTTTGCATAGTCAATAAAACTCAAAAAAACATCTTTCTGGTATTCTTTGCCTTGAGCCGAGAGCCATCTGACATCAACCATGATTTCCCTTGTTCCACAACCTCTTCTGGATCTGGCCTGAATGTCTGTAAGCTCCCTGTCAGTGCACTGCTTCAACTGTTTTTGGATGATTGTCATCACAATTTTACTTGCATGTGATATTACCGATGTTGTTATCGTCATTGGATTCTGTTGGCTCACTTTTCTGGTTGCAAGTGTGAGTACAAGCAGATACTTTCCAAATATCTTGACATGGATGAATGAGGGCTTCCAACATTTCATCAGTTTGCTGAGTCATATGTATATGCCAAAGGTAGACAAATAACTGCTATAGGTGGCATTGAGAGCTGAGCCACAGTATCTGCTCCTCCTGAAATCCAGCTGCTTATGAGCTTGGTGGGGTGATAGGAGGTGGAAACGAGGCTACCATGGGTGTTCAGAAAAAATAGGAAAGTCTGACCATGTGGTAGATCCCACATATATCATCCCACAGTCTTAGAAGTATGGCAAATATAATTCAAAAACAATTATGAACCTCGAGTCTGATCCAGCAGATTCGGAAAGAATATCAGCCAGTATGGTGCCATTCCTTAACCTAGAATTCCATATAAGCTTGGAGGTATCAAGGACTTTGCAGGCATCGGAAAGAAAGGTGGAAGAGGAGAACCTTGATTTTTGCATTTTGACGGTGTTAGGCTGCATTGTCTAGAGAAACAAAACCAGTGACTGTCATCGATCTAAGAAAGACAATCATAGAGAGTGGCTCACACATCTAGAGAGCAGGCAAGACCTCATTCTTCTCCAGTCTGTGAGTCAGACACTAAAACATGTGCCTGACAGCTAACTGAGGAGGATCAACCTGGAGGCAGACAGTTAAAAGGAAAGTTGAGTGAATTCAAGCACAGCAGGGGACATGGCAGGCTGCCAACAGCTCCCAGAACTGGCAGGTCCCTTGGTGGACCTTAGGCCTAAATCCCCAGGAGCCAAACTGAATATCCCAGTCACTAGGGGAAGAAGATGAGGAAGGGCCAGTTCTCCACCATCTTTTATAGATATGAAATAGGTCACATCTCCAAGGAGATGTAATCAGGCTATTGACTTTCACCTTATGAAGGAGGGAGGGCTTACTGCCAAGCCACAGAAAGTCCTGGCCAAACCAAGTTGGCACAAAGCCTAATGATCACAGTAACAATAACCTATTTCTATAGATTTCCTCTATGGTATGTGTGTCCCTATATGGTCTTGTCTTCAGTCTATAGTGATAATTTCTACCTTTCCTCATGCTCTGTCTTCTTAGACCACACTGTGCTATTCTTATTTCAGGCTAGGAAGATGGGGGTACCCTACAGTTCTCGTTTTGTTCAGAACTCAAGTGCTTTTCTGTGAGCCTGTCTCAGCAGGTTACATTCTCCATGCGAATTTTTGTTTTGTTCTGCTCCCACTCTGATTTGATGCAGGGTGTTTGGCATCTGCCATATTCTGAAGTTTTAATTCTAGAAGGTAGACCTCATGTCTTCTCTTTGCTTAAGTCCCTTTAGATACCTTCTGTAATTTCTCACTCCTTATCCCAAACTCAGCTTTGAGAATTGGGCACAAAGCCACTTTTTATTGACTTGCCAAGGTCAGGTTCATATTCTACTGAATTCTAATTATCTTTTTTTCCTTGGACCTGGAAGTGGGTCTTTATTTGTGTATTGATTTAGAAGGAGAATATTGTGAAATGCTTCCCTTACAAGGCAAGCATCATGGCTTCCAAATCTTCTATAAAACTTGAGTATAAGTCAGAACATTGATCTGATCACTCACTGCTTTGAGACTGGAGAAGAATCTTGGGGCAACAGAAACTTCTAGAAATGAGAAAAGAAAATCACATTGATTAACATATCAAACTATCATTCCCCTAGAGTCTATACTTAGAAACATCTCCCTTCATCTTCAGGTAAAGGGTTTGTATTTCTTCACTTTTGAGCATCCGTTCCTGGATCATAGCGTGACTTTTTGGGAAAGTAGGATGAGAAAAGTTCCCTTAAGATAAAGTAGTTATAATAGTCCCAGTAGCTCCTTAGGTCACTTTATGCTCTACCAGTCAGATGTAGATCACATTTTTTTGAGACACTTTTATGGTCTACTGATGTAGGAAGGGAGAGACTTGGGTCCAAAATGTGTCACAAACCCACCAGGTCCTGTGTATTCATCACTGTTGTCTCTGGAATTTAATTTCATGGTGCAGAAGGGGAGAGCTGAAATAATCACACCTTAGGGTTGTTGTGTAGATTAGGTAAGAAAAACTGCAAGTGCGCCTTAAAAAAATACAAAAGTGCAGCCAACTCTAAGATCTGAAAACAACTTCAAAAAGCAGGTAAGCATTTGCTACTCGCAGTCACATGAGGTAAGAAGGCATAGTTGTTATGAAGTTACTCTGGCTTGAAAGCCAGAAGTCAAATTTATGACCTAGACAAGTTATTTAGGTATTTTAATGCCTTGGTTGGTCTAGTCATAAAATGGCATGTATACTAGGACCTACTTCCTGGAGCTGTTGTGAAAATTAAAGGAGGCAATGCGTGTAAGTACTGAGACCTATTCCTAGAACATGGTAAGTACTCAGTTTTGCTATGACTGCTGTTGAGGTGGCCCCTGACTCACCGTGGTTCCACACATAGCAGAATCGAAGCTGTTGCTGAGTCACTGCTGTGACTGGACCAATGAGAGTTACGAGGTTTTTGTAGGGTGATTTTCAGAAGTAGAGGCCACTCTTCCATATCCATATTTGTCTGGAAGCTCTGCTGAAGCTGTGCAGCATCATAGTCACACACAGTGACAAAGACATGGTGGCTGCACAGGAAGTGCATTCTTTGGACTCCTCCATGGAAAATGAGAATGTTCCAGTAAAACTGGAGAGCGCCACTGCTCCTAGCTTCTCAGTAAAGGTGAGAGAGGAGAGACCTCTTGGTGGTCAGGCTATGTTAGGTGTTGCTTTCTCATCTTAAGACCTTTATCTTTTGAATTAAATATGGGACACTATCATTTTTGATTGACAGCATATGTTTGCTCTTCAATGTCTGTGATTTTTCAACTACCATACACTTATCCTGTCATTATTCTTAGACCTGATAACAACTCTTTGCCTCTGAATAATAGTTTCTTGGTTTTGCTTCTATGTCCTAGTTCTCCCTACTTCTTTGAGATGTTTCTTTCTTCATATGAAAGTCAGTGGGGAAGGGACTGAGTCTCTGACCGGCCATGCATCACCTCTGAACTTACAACTTATCTGTTGGGAGTCCTTAGCCAGGAGAAGGCAGCTCATTCAAAGTGCTTATGACTTCCTTCATTTGTTTTGAAAGACAGGCTACATTCTGGCCTTTTGTGCTTAATTCCTATGGCAAAGTTGGAAATTGTTTACCAAATCCATTTCTTTCTCTTCCTTGGTATGTGCATGGGACATATTTTTTCAGTCTTCCTTGCATGTGGCCTTGTCACTGATCTGTCACCTATAGAACATGATGAGACGTGAGATGACTCATATTTAGACTTGCCACATGAAACCCACTCTTGTCTGCTTGATTATGTTATTTTTCCTATCACCAGCAACATGAGAGCTCCGTGACTTTGAAAGGCAAGGGAAAGAAAAGAAACTGCCAGAGCTACACCATGGAAGGAGACTGGGTGACTGAATGCTCAGGAAGAATTGATACCAGAGGTAGTTAATTACTTGCTAGGGCTTCTCTCTTTTGTCATATCTTGTAAAGTATAGCCTTGCGCCTGTGATTGCAATCCCACTTGGGAGGGAGTGGTCTATTGTGCTGATGAGACATGATTAGGATAGGAAATTTTGAGTCCCCACCTTACTAGACGATGAGACTCAAGTCATAGGCATTTATTTCCTGAAGCCATGGTCTGCAGAAGGTGAAACCACACCTGCATTAAAGCCATTTTTGTGCCATCTCCTCCTGGACTGAGCAGCTGGTGTTTTTGAACAATTGATCTTGCTTTTAGGAACCCAACGTATAACTACTAAAGGAACCGATGTCTTGACATTGTCTCAATACCAGTGAGTCTGATTTTTTTTGAGTGTGGTATCATGAAAGATGGGGTGATATACATTCAAGAAGCAGAACTTTAATACACCACATTTGATGAAGGGCAGAACAGCTCTGAAGAAACTCAACAAAGATACAGAACATCTACCTGGCACAACCAACAAACTTGACCTCATCAAAAGGTACAGAATATTTATCCAATAGCAGCACAATATACATTATTTTCCAGCACACATGGAACATTCTTTAGAATACACCATATATTAGAACCTAACATAAGCCTTAACAGGTTTTTTAAAAAAAACTTCAAAATACTACAAAGCATCATCTCAGATTACAGCACTGTAAAATTAGAAATGAACAATAGGAAGATCAAAAGAAGAAACCCCAAATGTATGGAAATTGCATAATAAAAACTACTGGGTAACAGGAGAAATAATGAAATAAAAAATTTGAAATAAATGAGTATGAAAATTCAACACACCAAAATCTTTTTAGCATAACAAACAATTTATAGCAATACACCCTCAAAATGCTACAAAGCCTCAAAGAAACAATCAAAATTAGCACTTTAACTCAGCATCTCCAATTCTTAAAAGTAGAGCATCAAAATAAGCCTACAATCTTGAGAAGAAAAGAAATAATAAAGATTAGAACAGAAAAAAAAATGAAACAGAAAACAGAAAAACAATGCAAGAATTACAAAAGAAACCCAGAGTTATTTTTAGAAAAGATCGGGAAAGTCTATAAGCCATTGGAAAACATAGATGCAAATAAAGAAAAGGAGAAGATGCAATTAAGAAATGAAACGGGTGACATCACAGTTTCACACTAGAACCTGCTGAAACAGAAAAGATAATAACAGACTACCATGAAGAACTATGCGTCAACAAAATGGAAAACTTGGAAGAAATGGAGACATTTCCCAAACACACTAACTACTAATTACCTGAAATAGAAAATGAACAAACTGTTCCCATTATCCAAGTCTCCCACCAGTTCTTAGCTTTTCAGATACAGTCCCTCCCTTGCCTCCATGGTCCAGGAAGCCAGCCCGTGACTGTGCTTCACAGTCTCATTGTCTTGGCACTGTATGCCTATTTCTGACTCATGGTTTCCTTGCCTCTGTTTCTGGTCTTGGTCTGGCTCCTTTGTAATGAAACAGTCATTGGTCCAAAGTCATACCACTCCTCAGCCATTTGCCGAGTCTCCCACCAATAAATGATTCTTTATAAGAACAGGAAGTCTCATTTTCACCCTGAAAGCAGCTACTGGGTTTGAACCATTGACTTGAGGGTTAACAGCCCAATTAATAATTCACTACAACACTAATACTCTTATCTGCAATCTCAAAAAAACAAAACAAAAACTCACCGCCATAGAGTTGATTCTGGTTGATTTTGCCCAATAGAATAGGGCAAAACTGTCCATGTAGGTTTCCCAGACTAGAACTCTTTTGGGAGTAGACAGTCTCATTTTTTCCCTTAAACTCTTTAGGGTGGTGGTTTCAAATTGCTGACCCTGTGGTTAGCAGCCCAACCCAGAACCACTATGCTACGAGGACTTCTCATCTGCATGCTCCAAAAAACTCACTACCGTGAAATCATTACTGACTCATAGCCACCTTATAGGACAGGATTGAACTGTCCCTCTGAGTTTCCAAGGCTGTAACTCTTTACAAGGGAGGAAAGCCCCATGTGATAGTTACATAATCTGGTGTTCATTGGGGACCTGAGAGGATTACAAGTGAATGTAAGCTGTCAAACATTGTATAGCCAATGAAGCCTCAGTTTGGACATGGCCTTCCACTCAGGATTCTGGGAATTCCTATTTTCCTTTCTGGAGGTGGGAGGTTCTCTCTCTCTCTCTCTCTCTCTCTCCTCACTCTTTTGCACAGTCTCTGCTGACAAGGCTTGCTCCCTGAGAGACATTTCTGAGAAGAAGTCACATGAAACTACCCTGTGACAGTGAGAGTGTCATAGATGAAGGAACCACATGGAGACCCCTTGTCACATCAGTGCTGAGATGCTTACCATGCCACTGGATCCATAAGACTTATGACCTACTGGGTTGAGATCTTCCTGCATTCAGTATTATTGCATGAGTTTTGTGAGTCTGAGGAGGGCTTTATAGATTGGTATCAGACATATAGGATGCTATCAAACATATGGACTTGATTTGAACTGAGTTGGGATGTTTTCTCAATATTCATTTGCTCTAATATGTACACCTCTTTCTCATACCCTTATGAGTGTCTCCGAATTTCTCTAATCAACAGAGAATAACACTTCTTCTTTCTCCCTTAAAGCTGCTTGTGAGTTTGAACTGCCAACTTTAAGGATCAGCCTAATGCTACCCTACAGGGATCCTTTAAGATGCATGCTAGAGGGTGGAATGGAAGCACTTTCTACCTCAGCTAATTTCTAGGATTTCGTTGGTTTGTGCATGTTGAAATATTCCTGCTAAAGTGAAAGATAAGTTATTGCATCTGGTCTTTCCCACATATAAAAAAGAAACACAAGTCTCTGAATTTCAGAGGCAATATATCCCTCATTTGGATGTGATATTCTGCCCTATTTATCAGTGATTAAAAAAGTTGCTCATTTGGAGTGCCACCCAGAACAAGAATGGGCTGTGCAACAGATTCAGGCTACCAAACAACTGTTCTACTACTTGGGTCATATGATCCAATTGATCCAATGATGCTTGAAGCATCAGTGGAAATTAGAGATGGAGGTTAAATTATAAGGCAGGCCTTAACTGATGCACCACAGTACAGATTCTTAGTATTCTGAAGCAAAGCCCTAACATCCTCTGGAGATAGTTACATTCCTTTTCAGAAACAGTTTTTGGCTGTTTATTGTCCAATGGCTCACCATGGGCTACCAAGTCACAGTGCAACCTGAGCTGTCCGTCATGAACTGGGCATTGTCTAACACAGTGTCATAAAGTTGGGTGTGCACAGCAGTACTCAATCATTAAAAGGAAGTGGTATATTCAAGTTCTGGGTTAGAGCAGTACCATGTCTCCACTTCTGCTACATTACCTTCTTTCTCCTAGACTGCACCTGCGACCTCATAAGAAGTTTCTTTTTAATGCTTAGTTTATTGATGGTTCTGCATGATATGCAGGTATCACTTGAAATTCAATAGAAGCAGCACTAGGAAAAAGTTCATGAAAAAAATTATTAACTTTCTATTTCCTTTTCCCACAATCTCTTTGATGCCTCCTCGTATAGCCAAGAGAAATAATAGCTGGAACGCTAACAAATACTTATGCTCTCACGTTCATTGCAGCATGATTCATAATAGCAGAGAGATGGGAACAACCTAAATGGCCCTCAGTAGATGAACGGATCAACAAACTATAGCACATGCCAACAAGTCCATACTATGCATCATTAAAGGACAACAATGATCCTATGAATCATCTCAAAGCATGCATGAACCAGGAGCACTTTATGGTGAGTAAAATAAGTCAATCACAAAGAGAAAAATATCATATGAGTTCACTGTTCTAAAAAGTCAAAATACAGAAAAAAATAGAAATGTTTTTTGCTGGATACCAGAGATGACATGGCTGGGCAGGGAGAAATCCCTAACTAAGTAAGCACACATTAAATTTGGGAACAGGAATAGTACTATTCAATATATATTTTTAAAAAGGAATAAACTTTGAGATCCACAAGCATTATATATAACAAAGGTAAATAGTATTTTACACAAGTACAGGCATTAGTTACCAAGTAACTAATAATGTATATATTAGTTATATATATATATATATATATACACACACACAAACACACAGGCAATTTGGGTAGGTATAAGTTGGTATAAGTAACTGTTCTCGTGACCATATATAGGTATGGTAGGTGATATTTTTACATATGTATCAGCATGTGCTATAAACATATTTAATATCTATTAATATATTTAATAGAGCAGTTAGGGGTAGTGGTACACATACTTTTTGGCTTGAGTGATGGAGCTTGTGGTCTTGGAACCCTTGTTGTGGAGGACATCAAGGTCAACTTCTATAAATGTTCATAAAATTCTACTGGAGTCTTAAAAGTGGATAAGTGGCAAACCAAAGTGCAACAATTGGTCTCTCTTCATCCACTGCACAAAAAAAGATATAGAAGATCAAGACTATGGAAGCAATTAGTTGAAAGGATTAACAGTCCACATAAATCTCAGCCTGCAGGACCCCGAGACCAGAAGTACTAGGTGGTGCCAGCTACCACTATTGAATGTTATAAAAGGAATCTCAATAGTGGGTCCTGGATAGAGTGACAGGAAAATGTGGGGCAAAACTGAATAATAAAGAAGACAAGGCTTACTGGTCTGATAGTGAGCCCCAAAGCTCTGGTGCATGGAACTGAATTTACTTCCATGGCTCAGTTTTCATCCACACATATAGAGACCTCTAGGTGAAGAAGTGTAAAGTCTTGGAGGTAACACTCCTTAGACCACTTATCACGAGATCAAAAGAGCAGCAGTTTCCCAGAGATAAAAACACGGAAAGACAGGTGAATGGAAGCAGCAAACCAGGAAAGGAGGAGGAGGAGTGCTTTTACATCACATGGATAGCAATCAATGTCCCCAAACAAATTGTGTGTGAATTGATGAATGGCAAACAAATTTATTACCTCAGATTTCAGTCAAATCATAATAAAAACTTTGTCTAAAAACGAAAGGAGTGAGGTGAAAGGCATGGAATATAATTTTCCTCAAAGTCCTTTGAAGGCATTTGCAGTGCTCCAGAATCTCGATTTCAGAATTCTTGATGATAGAACTATTAGACATACATTTCTGTTGTTTTAAATACCCACTTTGTGGTATTCGAGGAGTCCTGATGGGACAGTGATTAAAGTATGTGGCTGCTAAGTGAAAGATCTGTGATTCCAACCCACCAGCTTTTCCGTGGGAGAAAGATGTGGCAGTCAACTTCCATAAAGATGACAGCTTCACAAGCCCTCTGGAGGCATTCCACTCTGTTGTCTAGGGCTTCTTTGAGTTGGAATCACTTGACAGCAGTGGTTTTTAAACACCCACTGTGTGGTATGTAAGGACCCCTGCACTATCACACAGATAATGTTTTACATCCCACTTGTGTGAGCAGCAAGTGAAGTCTTAAAAGTTCGTGAGTAAACATCTAAGGTACAACCATTGGTCTCTCCCAGACAGAGGAAAGAAGAATGATGAACATGGAAAGACGCATGGATTCAGTTAACACAAGGGACTTCACATGAGTCCTCATAACCCTAGGATTGGAATTAAAGGGCACCTGGTTATCACTATTAACTACTCTGAATAGGATCCTTATAGAAGATCCTGGATAAAGTGGGAGAAAACATGGAACAAAATCCCCAATCCTAAAAGAGATAGGCTTACTGGTTGAATGGACCAGGTGGCACAAGGAGAATATAACTTTTCATCATTCTTTAGATTTGGAACTGATAACACCCTTAGGGTGGAATAATCAGCCATTTAAGATTAAGGCAGCATTTACCCGATGGCAATGGACAGAAAGAAGGAGGACCAGAAACAAGAAATGCAGGGAGAAAGTTGGATAAGAGATGACACATGGAAGGGATGGCAATGGATGAGTTGAAACAACATGTGCATGAGTTTTGAATGTGAGACTGATGATATGCTCTGTAAACTTTCACCTAACACACAATAAAATTAAAAAAAAAACAATTTGATAAATCTCACACATTTTACCCGAAAACCAGAACATGAAACTGATGTAACTATAGTTATACATAAAGACAAAGTGAATAATGTGGTGTCATTTGGCTCCCTAAGTCATTGCTGTCTTAGAAAATAATCTTCAGACATGCCCTAGTTATTTTCCCATTACATGCCCTCTGCCACAGTCATTTCAAACAGCCTGATATTTGTCAAACTGACCATTCTTTTTATGTCATCATGCCTCTGCCTGGAGTACCCCTTTCTGTTGTACTCTACAGGAAATAACTTAGTCATCCTTCAAAGCTCAGTTAAGGGTCACTCTGTGTAGCTAAACATCTCCTAGCCCATTTCTTTCAAAGGAGCATTCGTCTTAGCCTCCTCCAATTTCAAAGTTCCTGGAGCAAGCGAGCCTTTTAGAACACTGTATTTTGGTTATGTGTCTATTTCTCTCACCAGAAGCTGATCCCAGAGGAGAAGAGGAGCAGTGTTTATGCTCTACAAATATTGAATGACTCATTAAGTCGGGTTAGGGAGCGAATATTGTATGTCAAAATGCAACTATGGCGTGGTTCATTTCAAAGTTTTGGTCCTTGTATGTCACAGTCTGCAAAACGGACAGGGTAGTCCCTTGGTATGTTTCCCATTGTCTAGGAAGATCATGAACATGGTGTGGAAAATGTGGATTTATTCTGGGTGAACTAGGGCTGTGGTTAGAACTAGGACCATTGTCTGGAATATTATGAAGCCTAATTTCAGTTCCACGGTTCCTTGGGGTTACGGAAGAGGAAGTTGTGGGGTCAAGGGGAGCAAATCACATGGAGTTCAAGAAGGAAGAAAATGTTTTAAAACTGATTTGGTAGTCAATGTATAATACTTCTTGATATGATTGAACTGTTGAATTATAGATGTCTGGATTATGTTCTAGTAATATGGTTTAAAAGTAGCAGAGAGGGAAAGATAGGTTGTTGGAGACGGAGGCATGGATGCGAAAGATTAATCTAGATTAATTAATTCATTAAATTCATTAGAATTCACACATGAACTTCTAAGTCTCTGGGTATATGGTTATTATAGCTATATTACATGATGGAGACCCCCAAAACTGTGATTTCAGAAAATTCTCCCTTCTGCACAA
Organism: Nesogale talazaci; assembly: GCA_004026705.1. NCBI lineage: Eukaryota > Metazoa > Chordata > Mammalia > Afrosoricida > Tenrecidae > Nesogale > Nesogale talazaci. The sequence goes on from PVJH01001087.1 coordinate 188,213, forward strand.
CTCTTCTTAATATGACTGAACTATTGAAATATATGATATTATGTGAATTATATGTTAGTACATAAAATTATAAAATAAAATAAATTAAAAGGGAAAATAGGGTCTTTTGTTAATTAGAATTATTATGTGTTTGTGAGAGAGATGTGGCTGAAAGTTTACTTAGCAAATTAGTTTTCCCCTCAACAATTCATACCCATTTTGATGTATGTCATTGATTGCAATTCCCACCACTCTTCCTTCAACCTCCTTGTGCTCACTGTTTCCATTCATCCTTTTGTTCTTCCCTTCCTCTGGGCTTAGCGTTATGTCTGGGAAAACGCTGCCCTGTTGATCTCTTATGGTTGATTATTCTAGGAAGTTCATGTGCCTCTGGTGTCACTGACCAGTACATAGGCTTCCGTATTTGGCTGAAAATTGAGCTACGGGGGTGAGTTTGCTTTCAGGCATGAAGAGTGCCGAAAGGCTCAGAGCTTCCATCAGAGGAAGAAACTTGTTTTTTTCTATGATGTTGAGTTTGACTCCTCTCCTTTCTCCCGCTCTATCCATGACTTCTTGCTGTGATCCTTTTTACAGCAGTCAGTGGGGGTGGCTGGTCTCAGGATCCTGGAAGCTGGTGTTAGTGAAGTTGATTAATCCGTTCAACTACTTGCAAAACTACTTTCTTAAGTAATAATTTTAAACATCAGAAAATAAAATGACATTTAACCATGTGCCTAGCACTAAGATGAAACACATGTTGACATTTTCCTATATTACTTTAAAATTGTTGGTTAGAGTGAGACATGTTCCAGATAGTTTTAAAGACTTTCTTCCCTTATTCATCTCAATGTTTCTTCTCAGAGGAAACCACTGCATTAATTAATTTAGGTATTTACCCTTTAATGCATGCTCTTGTACGTTTAATTTTTAAATTTTTTTGCTCTTGTACTTTTATTTTACCTATTATTTTATAACTTTTTTTATTGCAAGTTGGATGAAAGTTTACTGAGAAGACTATCAGTTTTACAGTCAATAATTTAAAACACTCTGTTTCATTCAATCCATTGAAATCTCTTCAAATGTAACACCACCCAGAATATCTCCTTTTTGGTTTCTTTCTCTATTCCTCTGTCTTTCTTAAACTTTCTGTCTTCTGAACTTTGTCCTTGGGTAAATGTTTCCCCCTTTATCAGAATAATTGTCCATTACTCTTAGGTGTGTACAATTCAGTAGTGTTGATATTTCCCTTATTCTTACTACCATTGAATTTGTTTCCCATGTAGATCTGGCCATTGCTTTGGGGTATAATTGAGTCCTATGGGTGAGTTCAGGTCCAGAAATAAAGAAGATCCAAGAGTCATGATCTTTGAATAGTAGACTTCATCATTCTTGTGATTTTTATTTCTGTTCCACCTTTCACCACATACTTCTTATACTCTGTCTAGAACCTTTTAATGTGATACCATTCAGAGCAGAAAGTACTGGTAGTTGGCCATAATCTTTTCTCTGGTTTCAGGATCATGGATATTAATCTTCCTGTTGTCAATTAGTCCAGTAACCCAATTCTTTCCATGTGTCTCTACTTGTATCACTTTTATTTACTTGGGACAAGGTGATAGCTACTCATGAGTTTTTATGTTCCCAGTCACACTCTTCAGAGTAGGATGTAGAACATTGTTCTGTGAGGCATGCTGTGCCAATTGACCTTGGTGTTCCCTGACACAATGGTCTTGAGAACCCAGGTCCAGCGACTAGTTCTTTCCTGGTATTTGGTTATGTTTCAGAAGTTTTCATAGATTTGCTCCATTTATGCTTCTCCATATCATAGATATATTTGCAGCAAACATAGATACCCATGTACAATTTTCCTCTGTGAAATTTATGGATATTTGTGGACATATTTCCATTCTCTTTTAACCTTGGTCTATCTATGCAACTATTCATGTTGTTGTTAAGTGCCATAGAGTTGGCTATAACCCACATGCACAGCAGAATTAAACACTGCAGGATCCTGTGTCTTTACAACTGTTCCTATGTCTGAGTCCATTGTTGGAACCATGATGTCAACCCATCTCCTTGATGGCCTTCATCTTTTTTGCTGCCCTTCTGCTTTACCAAACATGCTGCTCTTCTCCAGGGACTGCTCTCCTGATGATATGTCCAAAACATATAAGATGAAGTCTTGTCATATCTGCCACCAAGGAGCACTCTAGCTGTGCTTCTTCCAAGAAGTCCTTTTACTAGTCCGCAGTGCTTTCAATATTCTTCTCCAGCGCCACAATTCAAATGCATTGATTCTTTAGTTTTCCCTGTTCATCCATTCTTCCTTATTCTATTCATAAATGATCATTATTACAAGATTGTGTATATAGCACTATCTATTTCTGTTGTCTTTAAATCTAGCACTGCTCCTAGTGTCTTCCCAACTCCATCATTTTCTTGCCAACCTCCCTCATATTGTAGCTTACCTTGCTCTTTACCCAAGCTCCTCATCTTCTTAAAATGACTCAACTTCTCCATTGATATTGATTTTGATATTGATATTTTTGATTCCCCTTTTCAGTCTTGCAGCTTTGTTTTGTTTTGTATATTTGATCATTTATGTTGATTACTGTTGGGTTATATTATGTATGCTAATCTTAGGTGATTATTGGTTTTCTGTCTGAAGAGTATCCTTTAGTATTTCTTATAAATTTGGTCTGATTTTTACAAATTTCTTTAATGTCTTCATTTAGAAATGCCCCATTTGCCATTTTACCTGAGAGACAGCTTTGAAGGATATGTGATTTCTTGGATGGCACCCTCCCTTCCACTTCTATTCCATTACTCTCTTGAATGCGTAGTGTCTGCCACAAAAATCAGCACTTAGTTTTAGTAATTCTCCTTTAAAGAAAACTTTGCTGCCTGCTGTCAGCATGAGTTTCTTGCCTTTGGTTCAGGACAGTTTGATTATGATATGTTTTTCCAGTGTGTTTGATTGTGTGTGTGTGTGTGTGTGAGTTTGGTAAAGAGTTTACATTTTAGATCATTACCACTGCATTCAACGTTTCAAACCATCTACCTCTTGCCCACAGGAGGATACTGCACCCCTCTCCACTGATTTGTCTTCTAACTTTTGTGGACTTCCATACTCTCTCTCACCTAGGTGAACACCTGGTACCCTCTAACCTATTGATTTATCTTCCCTACCTTGTCCTCCCCCCACCTGTGGAGACCTCCATGGTCTGTTCCTTTTGGTATGTAAGTTTTTGTCTATAAGGTTTTTAACCTTATAATATTGATCTCATCCAATATTTGTCCTTTGTGCCTCAGCATAATGTTCTCCTGGTAGATGCATGCTATGATGGACTTTGAGTTTTTATCATTAATTTTTTAGTTATACATAGTATTACATTGTGTGTATGTACTAAAGTTTCTTTATCCTGATGGATATTTAGGTTGTTCATCTATTTGCTATTATGGACAGTGCTGCAATCAACATGGGTGTGCCTATATTTGTTCATGCTGTTGCTCTTACTTCTTTGGGGTATATAGCTAACACGGACAGTGCTGGATTGTATGGAATTTCTCTTCCAAATTGATTGGAGTAGCATCATATTTCTTTCCACACTGGTTGTATAGGCAGGGTAAGAGTTTCACCCTCTCTACACTCTTTTTGGTATTTGCAGTATATACATTAGTTATATAATCTGGTGTCAACTTTCCAATGGGCGGAATCTAGCTGATCAATCCGGTTGTAGCTTGATGACCTCATTTGAAGGTGCCATGGAGATAAATAGAAGCCAGGCATACACAGACTCTCTGCTGCTGACAAGACACATGGAGTTACATTAGAGCCCTGGAGTTGGAGGAGCCACATGGAGAGTCCTGCCAATTGCTATGCTTCCACTGCCACTGGATCCACAAGACTTTTCACCCAATGGCTTATGACTTTCTGGCATTCAGCATCATTGCATGTGTTGTGTGAGTCTGAAGAGGAATTTAAAGATTGGTTACAGACATGTGGGCTAATATTGGATTTATGGACTTGATCTGGAATGGGCTAGAATGTTTTCTCAGTACTCATTTACTCTTTTATAGAAAGCTCTTTTTATAGACATAAAGGTGTCTATGTAATTGTTTCTGGAGTCAACCCTGACTAACATGATGTATTTTGAATTTGACTGTTTATGACAGTATGTTATTGTATGTGCTATGTTGCTTTTATTTGAATTTCCTGGATGGCTAATGATCATGAAATTTTGTAATGCTTGTCAGCCATTCAATGTCATCTTTGAAGAAATGTCTGCTAATGTATTTTACTAATTTTATACGGAGATGGAAAGGACACAGTCTAAACAAAGAACTTCTTAAGAACAAAACATGAAGCTTCTCACTTCCCAGCTTCAAAACCTTTGTGTGAAATGATTTTTCCCTTTCTTGAAGATATTGTGGCGGTGTATATTTATTTAATTAATGATTGTATGTTAGTGTGTTCTCAGGCACTCAGTTTATGTATCTTCGTGGTTATGATGTATAGAATTTAGCGTGTGTGCAGTTTCCTTCATGTTCTTGCAAAATTGGCATGAGTTTGTCTGATATTATTGTCTATCTATCAATTATGAGGTAGACAGCAATACGTGGAGCTTAAGGATGTTCTGGTAGACCATTTGGGATGCTGTTTCCTCTTGGATGGAACAAAATAAAGCAAAAAAATAAAGCAAGAAAAAAATAAAGCAAAATAAAAGTAGGCAAACAACAGCAAGAATGACAAATTCAACAACTGTAAAGCAAAAATAAAGGATGATGAAATTACAGAAGGAAGAGAAAAAATAAATATAATAAGAAAACTAGGGAGGTGAAAGAGAAAATTGAAAAGGGAATACTAAAAATCAAGAGAACAAAAACTGCAAGGAAGAAAGAAAGATTGAAGAAAAGAAATGGAAAGAAAAGGCAGAGAAAAGACACAAAACAAAGGAAGGGATTGAAAAGAAAACAATAGAGCAGGAAGGAAGCTGTGGAATGGGTAGGATCCAGTGAGAGAGAAAAAACTATGTTAGGCAGGGCACTTGCTCTGAAATGGCCTCTGTCAGCCAAGCAAATCATGAGGTGGTGGTGTTGTGGTGAGTGACTAGACAGTCCAGTCCTCATTGGGGTTCCTGCCAGTTTAGGTATTGTCTAGTACCTGATCCGGAAGTAGTTGGCGCTGGCTCAGAGGAGAAGGTGGCTAAGGTCAGGATGTTTGTTCCAGACAGGAGCACTTTTAGCTCCCAGAGTAGCTAGGAACAAGGTGGCTAGGGATGAAAGAAACACAGGGTGGGATGGAATGTGTGCTATTGGCTAGGGGATAAGTGAGAGTGAGGACGAGATGTGCTCTGCTGAGAACAAGGGATGTCACTTTTCTTGTTGGCAGCCCCTGGTGTACATTTGGTGAGCTGGTGTACAGTTGTCCCCTGCTGTCTTGACCATATCCTGCTAGCAAAAGTTGAAAATTCACTAGTCTATCTCCTCTCTCATTGTTTTGGTGTTCAACTTCTTCTCTTAGTGGATATTCAATTTATATCCTTTCCTCTGATATGCAGGGTTCCATGTTGATCATCTGTGTCTGTTTCATTTGATCTTCATGTGTTTATTGTATGGGATCTGTGTTGCATGTCTGCCTTGTCCACCATCTTGCTAGAAGCTCCATATGCATTTATAATGAGTTGTGCTTTCCTATTGTAGCATAGTGATGAACACTCTTAACTTTTCTTTAAAAGGTCTCTGGTTCAAACTACCAAGACAGAGTGATGTGGAAGTCTGCTTCCCTAAAATTACTACACTACGTGGTGAAAACCATCCTTTTGCCTACTTATGGTTGTTTCCAACTTATGTCATTACAAACCTGTCCTATGAAAGAATATTTTTTGTTCCTGCTTCGTTATCTACATAAGATAAAGTATCCCTATCATCAGTGCATCAAACCCTTGTTTTTCAGAGTCAAAAAGCTCCTGGTTTTTAGAACTGATCATGTGGAAGCTATCAAGGAGTGCCAGAAAGTAATCCCTTTGATAATTTGAGTATAATAATGCTTAATTCCCATCCAGCCCTGCATTTCAAGGTTTCCATGACTTCAAGAAGGAAAATATTAAATAAGCTAACAGAAGAAATTCTAGGATCACAGGAAAATTCAAAAGAGGCTCACGATTGAAGTAGTGACTAGAAAAACCTACAGAGACAATTTATCACAGACCACATTTTGGTGGATGCCTTTATGGTGGAGGTGAGGTTTGTTTGAAATGTCAGTGTGCTTTGCACTCTTCATGAAGGCATCCAACAAATGATCATAGTGTACCTCTGATGGACTTAGAAGGAGCCCTGATGGCACAGTGGTCGAGGGCTTCATCATCTGCTAACTGCAAAGTTGGTGGTTTCAGACCTACCGTCGCAGAGACCTTGTAAGAAAAGATGTGGCAGTTTGCTTCCGTAAATATTTACAGCTTTGGCAACCCAATGAGACAGTTTTACTCTCTTTGGGGAGTGTTACTATAAATCAAAATTGAGTAAAGTAGGGATAGAGCCCTGGTGGCAGTACCAAGTAAGTGTTAGATTGCTAACCAAAAACCAGTGGTTCAAGACCACCAGCTACTCCTTGGTAGTAGGTTGAGGCTATCTGTTCCTGTAAAGTTTTACGGCCTCAGAAACTCTATATACAGTAGTGGTTCTCAACTTTCCCAATGCCATGACACTTTAATATAACTACTCATGTTGTGGTGACCCCCAACCATAAAATTATTTTCATTATACTTCATCACTGCAATTTTGTTACTGTTATGAATCAGGCAACCCCTGTGAAAGGGTTGTTTGACCCCCAAAGGTGTTGCAATCCATAGGTTAAGAACCACTAATATAGAGTCACTATGAGTTAGAATCAACTTGGCAGCAGAGGGTTTGGTTTTTTGAAAGGCACTGTTTCAAATGCTAGCTATGTGTAATCAAGAAATATTCTCCCTCATGGAGCTAATACAGCTAAATACATAATGTAATGTTAAGTTGACAGTGATGACGGAAAATAAGCAGAGTGTGAGGTTGAAGAATGAGGGGGTGTTATTTTTATAAAGGTGCTGGCTGGAATATTTCAAGGTTCTATAATAATTATCCCCACTTTATAGAGATGAAAACTTAGGTTATATGACTTTCACAAGGCCATACCACTGAGAATCAACAAAGATTCAAATTCATGGCCTTCGATTCCAAATCACTCTTTTGTTCCATAATATTGTTCTGCCTCTATTTTTAAAAGGAAAGCTAGCCGTAAGATAATGTTTTATCGTTCATAAGTTACTTTTATATAGTCTCTCACATGTGATCCAACAAATTCTACAGCTGTAATAATAGTAATTTATTATTAACTTTGTTTACTGAAACCCAAGGAAGTTAAATAACTGCCTCAAAATTACAGCAGAATAGTGATCTAGCTGAAGCACAAACTGAATTCTATTCCATTCCATCAGGGATACTAAGCCCTGATCAGCAATCAGATTTGTACTGAGAGAGAGAGAGACAGAGAGACAGAAATTCCATCAGATTTGTGCAGCAATCTACCAGGTGGTTTGTGTCATAACTTTATGCCCATTTCTCAGAGTTGCCAGCTGCTGCAGCCGCCATCCGCCACAGCCACCCATTCCCAGCTGGAGACTAGACCTTGCATGGCCCCTTCAAACCTTCTGCCACTGGATAAATCATCCTAACAGCGGAGAGTTAATTTGTCTGACTATAAAGCGCACTCAATAAGTGTAAAACAAAACTAATTGGTTCTCTTCCATTCAGATTTAATCATACCATAAAATTTGATCAATGCAAATAAAATCCATCGAGTAGGTTAAGTGCCTAGGATCCATAAAAGGGGGGAAATAGACCACATGCATAATCATCGGAATCAAAATCAGAATGTGTAGTCACTTATACATTAATCTTCTCACATGCCAGACATGAAAGTAGCTGAGCTGTGTTGGAAGAGACACTGAAAATCCCCTTCTTTTGTAACTATTGTGTAGAGAGGATAGCTTCCTGACTGGGGGCACAGGTGTTATCAAACAATGAGTCTTGATGGCATAATAGGTTACATGTTGGGCTGCTAACTGTTAGGTCAGCAGTTCAAAATCACCAGTTGCTCCTCAGGAGAAATACAAGGCTTCCTATTTGTGGCGGTCATATGTTTATGTTAATTTCATGATGGCGTTGTAGGAGTGGAATCTAGCCTGTTAATCTGGAGATAGCCATTGAGTAACCAATGAAGTCTCTGTGTGGGCATGGCTTTCTCCTGATACATCTGGGACATCTCAGGAGATTTACCTCATGAAGATGAGAAACTATATCCCCAGTTGTTGGAAGTTAGTCTCAGAGATGATTAATCATGGACAAGACAAGCTGGCAGCATCTGAAGAGCCAGAGAAGCCACACGGCTTGGCCCTGATGGAGCCAGACCTCTGAAGCTGGAGAGGCCATGTGGAGACCCCTGCCAGGGATGAGCTGCTTCTGCCACCACTGGATGCTGTTGATGAACCCTGAGCCCTGGAAGTGAGGAGCTATGGGGAGACCCCTGCCAGTGCCAGGATTCTGCACCCACTGACCTGTGACTTCGTGAGTCGGAAGGAGACATTATAGATTGGTATCAGGCATATGGGCTAATATCGGTCTTATGGCTTTGAACTGGATTGGGTTGGGATGTTTTCTCAGTGTTCCATTCCTTTTGTATATAAACCCATTCCTTATATCCATATGCATGTCTATGAAATTTGTTCCTCTAGTCTACCCAGACTAACACACTGTTACCCCAAAGATTTGCAGGCTCAGAAACCCACCGAGATAATTCTATTTTGTCTTATAGGGTTGCTGTGAGTCAGAATAAACTTGATGGCAGTGTGGTTGAAGGGGTGTGTGTGTGTGTGTGTGTGTGTGTGTGTGTGTGTATGTAACTAATATGTTGTGGGTCATATACATTAGATGAATATTTTGTGAGTCTAACAACCACCTCACAGGCTCTCACCAAGCTTTATTTCTCATAAAACTGACTGTTCTTGTGTCATATAAAGAGCCTAGGGCTTGTGAAAAAACATTAAACGAAGTTCTCACAGGGCCAATGTATGCAGAGAGAGAGATGTGGAAGCATATTTTTTAGACAATTTACTTGGGGAAGGCAAAGATGAGTAGCTTTTAGTGTTTCTGAAAGGTCAAGCCCAGACCTTTGTTTTATTGTCACCCATTATCAGAGAGGAAAACAGAGGGGTCTATGTCTTATAATTAATTGCCTTACCATAGCATATATGCTGAGGGGCCTCCCTTTTTTAATATCTGCCCAGTATAGATAACCAAAACTCTAGACCCACTCACTTTGACCTGCAATGGACTCAGGTGACCTGACACGAACATGGACTCATTGATGTGGACTTTATGATCCTTGGTATGCTTGACTGTGAAACCTAATTTCACAGTTTTCTTTCTATCTCCATTCCTAGAAAGGAAAAAGAGGTAACTGGTTTTAACAAATAAATATTCCAATGGGCATAAAGTCCACATATCAATGAATTATCTTTTGTCCATTCTACGCCTTTCATAGGAACCCTGGAAGTGTAATGGCTATGCTTTGAGGTGCTAACTGAAAGGTCAGTAACTGAAAGGTCAGTAGTTCAAAACTATCAGCTGCTCTATGGAAGAAAGACGAGGTCTTCTACTGCCCTGAAGAATTACAGTCTCAGAAACTCAGAGGGCCAGCTCTACCAAGTCCTCTATGGTAACGATGAGTGGACATCTTATGGATGGAGAGGTAAGAAGACAAGTCTGTCTTATTAACTTTCCTCCTTTCTGCTTCGACTCTGGCACCTTCCCACCCAAATTTTTCACTAAAATTAATTCTCTTCCTTCACAGTGTGGTACACTTGGTAATGGGATAAGGCTGCTCTATCCATTATCTTGGTAACTTCCACTAAATGTTGTGTTGTTGTTGTTGTTGTTGTTGTTGTTATTAGGTAGTATTGAGTGGGTCCCCAATCACAGCGATCCCACATACGACAAAATGAAACACATATTGCACTCAATTATGTGCCACCCTGATACTTGTTTCTCTGTTTGAGACTCTCGGTGTAGCCAATATGTCAAAGCATCTTGTCAAAGGGCTCTTGGTTTCACTTCCTCGTTACTTTATCAGGGACAGGTCTTTTCTGAAAACATGTCCAGCCTTGCCATCCTTGCCCCTGACTGAGTATTCTAGTTGTACTTATTCCAATACAGGATTTGTTTGTATTTTGGCGGTCCATGGCCCTTTTGATATTCTTCACCAGCACCATAGATTCTACTTTGGCCTATCTTTTTCAAGGATCAACTTTCATATGCATATGAATCAGCTGGAAATACCAAGACTTGGGTCAGGTGCTCCTTAGTCCTCAAAGTAACAGGCCTGTTTTTCAATACTTTAAAGCTATCTTGTGCGGCACATGTATCCAATGAAATATGCCATTCAAACTCTCAGCTACTGCTTCCATTAGCATCGAGTGTGAACCCAAGCAAGATGAAATCCTTAGCAACATCAATACTTTCTCTGATTATCACGGTCCTATTACAGAGATTTTGGTTTTGTTGACATTGAGTTGTTATCCATACTGAAAGCCATAATCCTTGATCTTCATCAGCAAGTGCTTCAAGTCTTCTTCACTTTCAGCAGGCATGGTTGTGTCCTCTGCATGATACAACACAGGTTGTTAATAAATCTCTCTCCAATTCTGGTGCTGCATTCTTTTCTATGTAATTCAGCTTCACTAATGATTTGCTCAGCATATAAATTAAATTAATATGGTAAGAGCTGATAGCTTCACTTTTCTCGGACTAAGTAGCTGGTGAGTTTGAACTCTTATCCCTGTGATTAACAGTTCAATGTATACCAAGCAGTATGGTCAGAGTTCCTAAACTAACAAGTGGCTAGTTTCTATAAATCACTAGGGGTTCCTTCTGGCAAGGACATTGGTGTAAAGTTTGAGACAAAGGTTGTTCCTTCCTGGGATGGTCAGGGTATTTGTAGTCTACTTTGAAACACACTCTACATGAGAGTATAGGTTTCCATATTGCTGGTAAATGGTCAGAAAAACCTTAAATGGAGTATGAACTTATATTAAGACTCCAAATGTTGTTAGCGCTTCCATTGTAAACCTCAATCCTCTACAAAGCAAGTGCTTCAGAACCTAACTAATACAATATCTTCCCCTGTTGTGGTGATCATGTGCTTATGTCTAGACTGTTACTCTGGAGATAGCCATTGAGTAGCCAATGAGGCCTCTGTGTGGGCATGGCTTTCTCCTGAGACTCTGGGAAATCTCACGGTACTTCCCTTGTGGAGATGAAAAGTTATCTCCCCAGTTGTTGGGAGCCACTCTCCGAGATGACAAACTACACAAGGCAAGATGGGAGCATCCGATGAGCTGGAAGACCCAGAGGAGAAGCCACATGTCCTTACCCTCATGGAACCAGACCTCTGAAGCTGGAGAAGTCAAATGGAGATCCCTGCCAGTGCTGAGTTGCTTCTACTGCCACTGGATGCTGTTGATGGATCCTGAGCCCTGGAAGCCAGGAGCCATGGGGAGACCCCTGCCAGTGCTGGGATTCTGCACCCACTGACCTGTGACTTTGTGAGTCGGAAGGAGACTTTATAGGTTGGTATCAGGCATATGGGCTAATATTAGACTTATGACTTTGAACTGGACTTCATTGGGATGCTTTCTCAGTGTTCCATTCCTTTTGTATATAAACCTTATGCTTATATGCATATGCGTGTTTATGAATTTGTTTCTCTAGTCTACCCAGACGAACACACCAGTTTTATGAGGTTAAAAAAAATCCCATTGACTTAGCCTAGTTTAGATTGGTTTGTTCTACTCACAACTGAAAAAAAAAACCCATAGAATACTATGATATTTGTATCAATTCCCAATATAATTATATATCAAAAGGAATTACCATACATTTCTGTGGGTACTGGCCTAAGAGAGAAATGAGAAGTTTCTGTTAAAATATTGCACTCTTATGCAGAAACCACTTCAGAAAAATGATTAACTCAGGCTCACCCAGACTAAAAAATAAAAGAAAAAAATATTCATCATTAACTTGTCTGCAACTAGGGAGGGGGAGTTGTGTCCTGCTAGTACCGCTCAAATGATGTTGTTTGAAAAGTTCTTTGTAAATTGTGATCAAAAACTAAGGGTGTTTAAAGTATTTGCAACTTCTTCAGTTGGCAGCTAGTGTCAGAGTTATACTTATTTTTCAAGAGAGCACACTGTTGCTCCAAACGGTTTTGTTGCCTTTTTCATATGACTTTGCGTAAGTCCGTGTCATTCCCATATTTCTCAAGACACTATACAGTCATCCCAACAAAGTGAAGGCTTCTGTCTGGCTTCACCTTCTTTCTTCCAAGGAAGTACGCTACAAGACAAACATCAAGGTTCAGTAGGAAGGGCGAGAGCGAGTGTATGAGCATGGCCGGTGTAGTTGATATTGTCTCTGGAATCCCTTTCCTGAAGAAGAGTCAACAGAGGTCATACGTTGAGTATTAGATAGCTTTACCCATCACAATAAGGTCATCTTGTATATCTCTTCGCTTCCCTACCTGCTCACTTACCATCAACTCTTTCTTATATTCACACCTTCCTGCTGACTCTCGCCGACTCCCTAGAATCTGCTTGACTCTTAGTTCCTGGGATTCTCTGTCATTTTCCCCTTTGATTTATCACCACAGCATCTTTTGCAGTCCTACTCTTCCATTTGTCTACTTCTAATACTTATTTAAGCTTTATTAGGTATTTATCAAGAAAACTGTCAGCTTCTGCAGTTTGCTTATTGTAGCCAGAGGTTTAGAAGTGCAATTTGTATGCATCTCAGAACTCACATGGCAAATCCTCTCTCTGAATTGAAATTATGATATGAGCATGATGTTTTATTAGATAATAGAATGAAGGTTCTGAATTCTTGGGTTGGTGATATATATATATATATATATACATATATATGATGAATATATATTTTACCCCCCTCTAAGTTTTGCTGAGAATGAAATATGTAAGCATCTCAGAAGGTTGGGTATTAGAAAAGAGGATGTGGGAAAGGAACAGATGAATACGCCACCTTAGATGGCCTTTAAATTCATGATGAGGGCAAACCACAGTAAACACCCCTGAGCTCTATCTCTACCTGAACTTTGCTGAAATAGAGGATTATTGTGACTGTAGAACACTGAATGAGGGTACCTACAGAAAAGGACAACTCTAATGATGGCAAAAAAACCTAGTTAAGATACAATTTTAACAGTGCAGGTGAGCAATAATGTCTTGGACCAGAATAGAGGGAGGCAAATAAATTCAGAAAGCAGAATCCATTAGGAGGGTGAAACTAAAACACTTCTGATAGCAATAACAGGAGTTGTCTATTTTTTATTTTTGTTTTTTATTTTGGATATAACATTAGAGGGGAGCATTTTTAATCATTGTTTTCATAGGTAGAAACTGAAGTTCAAAAAAAGTAATTGACAAGAACACCTCTTGCTTTTGCCTGCCTCACACCGATCCCTCTTTTTTACTGGTAACTGTGGCCAGGTATTCCTTTTGAGAGTTTATGTTCTTCCATTCTCATTTTAGGAAGTTTGAGTGGGTATAGGGCTCATGTTTGACTGGCGGGTATTTGACCCCTGGCCATGGACAGTTCCTAACCCGAGATAGGGCAATACCACTCAGTGGAACTGTGAGCATCACCATATGTGTAAGCCTCTGGTTCTAGAGGAGAGATCCTGCTTGAAATTGAAATCAAAGGAGGGAAAAAATGGATTGAATAGAGAGAAACTAAGCTCTCATGATATTATTTATTCCTTAACCCAGCCAATATCTTTATTACAAGAAAAAAGAGCCAATATTGTTATTATTTAAATTAATTTCTGTTTGTTTCATTTTATATGGTTGTGGCGGTCTGTGTCAATTTCAGCACTGAGAGTGTAGGGGTGAAGTCTAGCCTATCAGTCTGGAGATAGTCAATGAGCCTTCTTTCTTCTGAGAATTCTTGGAAGTCTCACGGTATTTCCCAATTGGAGGTGAAAGACTTGACTCAGTCTCTTGGAGACATACTACTGACATGACAAAATGGTGACATTGACCCTGAGTCCTAGGAACTGGAGGAGCCGGAGGAGAAGCCACATGGGCTTACCCTGATGGAACCATACCTCTGAAGCTGGAAAAACCACAGAGACCCCTGCCAGCGCTGAGATGCTTCTACTTCCAATGAATACTGCTGATGGACCCTGAGCCCTGGAAAGGAGCACCCATGAGGAGACCCCTGCCAGCACCAGAATGCTTCTACTGCTGCTGGATACACAGGACTCTGCAGTCACTGGCCTGTGATTGTCCTGCTGTCATTGCGTTTGCTTTGTGAGTCTGAAGAGGACTTATGGTTTGGTGTCAGACATATCAGTTAATATTGGACTTATGAACTTGGACTGGACTGAGTTTGGATGCTTTCTCAATGTTCCATTCCTCTTGTATATAAACCTCATAAGCATGCTTGTGAATTTGTTTCTTTAGTCTACTTGGACTAATGCAATAGTGTTTTCTGGCATGATCAGAGTCTTGACAATATAGTCATTCAGTTGGAATAGAAGGAAGGGAGATAATGGAGACAGCATTATATATATTATATATAACACCAGGAGTCAGAATTGACGTGTTTTAGTTTGGTTTAAAAAAAAACAAACCACAACCTTGCAGAAACGGCATGGGGTTGGGGTGCATACCAGACCTCTGGCTTCCCTATTGTGAGGAAGCAGGATTAAGACATCCCTCCACCCTCCGTTTTTCTTTACCTATTCTGGCATAAACCATCCCTCCCAGGATACTGTACTTTTCGGTTATGTTCAATAATTGTTGCAATGGCCACTCAGAACTCACAGATGAAATTCACAATGACTGGTGTCTACAAAGGAAGTTAACTGCTTACCATAAATTAGGAGTAGCAAACAGTGATGCTACAGTTCATTGTTTCATAACAATGCTTAATCCAAGTCAATGTCTCAATCTCTTTCTGGTCCTCTGCCCCTCAGCCACATGGTCCCCTGGCTTCTGCTTCTGTGGGTCAGGACGTCTGCCTGTTGTTTTGCCTCAGAGTCCCACAGTCCTGGTGATGTACCTCTGTTCTGTCTCACGATATGTATACCTTGGCCTCAGTTCTTGGCCTGGCTCCTTGCTTTCTTCCACAGTCTCCAGGCTGCAGCTTCTGGTGTGTCTGAACTTGGCCCATGCTCCTTCAGAGAGGGTTTTTAAATGTGAGCCACTGGTGGCTCTTCTTCCAATGGTCCTGGCATTTTCCTGTGGTTCATTCTTTCAGTAGACCATACGCTCAAGGAAACAAAATGTGTTGACTTGAGTCCTACTCTCAACAGGATAGAGAATCAGAATGTATCTCATCTTAATCCTCTATCATAGACCTCCTTCCATAAAGGGATTATAACCACAAGCATAGAAGACAGAATTTACAGTACATCAAAAAAAAAAAAAAGAGAGAGAGAGAGAGAGATCATGCAAAGGGCCATATTGGGTGCCTACATCTCAAGCTTTCAGTAGGAAAATAATGTTCATTGCAAGGTCAGGAAGTTAGAAAACTCCAGCTGCTCTGCAGAAGAAAGATGAGGCTTTCTAGACCCCAAGATATCGCAGTTTCTGTAAACCTTGACCTACAGACTTGCTGTGAGATGGAATCAACTCCATAACAGTGAGTCCGGTGTTTCCCGTGGAAACATGTCCTACACGATGAGCATGAACCTTTCACTTAGGTGTTGAAATCACAAGAGCCTATGACTACTGTATGAGATGAATGCACTACCACTATTTTACTATTTTAAAAGGGGTGGTCATGCCAGTTAATTGTTCAAGATCACATATGCGACTTACCTGGGTTTCTTATTAATTCTATGGGACTTCATGGACCTCATATTTTCATTCACCATGGCCTTGGGATTCAGAAAAGTAGTAGTGAACATTGCTCAGGGACTTGATAGAAGAATAGAGAAAAGTCTGAAGGAAGAGACTACTTTATATCTGACCTTGAATGGAAATTATGATATATTCTGAATAGTTATCTAAGACACATTATGAAAACTATCAATGTGGTACCATATACTCTTATTTATAAGCTGTGTTTTTAGACACATTTTTAAAGCAGTTTTTGTAGTAAAATTAGGTGCCCCAGCTAACATTTGGGTCAGTTTACATTCAAATATGTACAATAGACTGTTTGGTCAATGAGGTAGCCTTCCTAGCAGGCTTACCTGTGTTAAAGTCCATTCATTCATTAATTCATGAACTTTAAAATGAAAACCTTTTATTGAGAGCTGTCTGAAAGTCTATAGACAAATAAGTTTTTCATTCAACAATTCATACACATTTTGGTTCATATAATTGACTAAACTTCCTACAGTGTCACATGCTTGATAATCCTCTTTCGTTTCTAACCCTTCCTAGCTTCTGAACTTTTTGTTCTTGAGGAAATATTGTTCTTTTCATTTCAAATGGTTGATTATGCTAAGGCATGAAGGCCTCCTTAGTGTTATTGTTCACTTATGAACCTTTCCGTGGTTTGATAGTTGAACCATGGGTGTGAATTCAGTTCTAGGTCTGAAGGGAAACTAATTGCCATTGTCGCAGGGTTCCACACAACTCAATCTAACCATTAAACCTGTGTGTGTGTGTTTTAATGCTTTTGAATTTTCCCCACAATTTCCATTCATTCTATCAAAGATCTTCTTTGGTGATTTGTTTTAGAACAGTTTATGGTGGTATGCAAGATTAAGTAGGTGTTTTTCTTTTATTTCTGGTTTCAGGGTTTAGAAGGCTGAGGTTCTCATGGAAAAAAATTGAATAAAAAGAGAAAGAGAGAAAAGAAGAAGATAATAATATTGGGGGAGGGGGCGGGAGGGTGGAAGCATATGTAATTCCAGGTCTGTCCCCTGCTGACTTTTATGACTATCTCCCCATTGGTCCTGGGGGAATTCTGAGTACTGCCCCACCTAGCCCAAAATCTATTGGATCTGGTTTTGAAAACTGGTTCTGACAATTAGTTTTTTACCTTATATAACTACTTACAAGCTTTACAAGCTTTTCTACTCAGCAAAATAGGATGTAGAACTGCATTTGTGAATTGTGTTATATCAATTGACCCTGGAGTCCACCTGAGACTGTGGTCCTGAGTATCCAGGCCCAGTGACTCGTTCCTTTAAGGTATATGTCTATGGTTAAGGAGGTGCATGAGACATCCTTTTGAACATCTGCTATGTGAGAACGCTTGGAAAAAATGTATAAAAATGATCAAGTCACTTCAATGAACCCAGGCTCCCAGGAGATATATTCTTAAAAACAATTCTACATTTCTCAACTGTGCCATTGTAGTGTGAAAGTAGACATAGACAATATATAAATGAATAAATGTAGTTATATTCTAATAACACTTTACTTACAGAAATAGGGGACTACCCTTAAGACGGACTGGCTTATCTCTGACCTAAGTCAATGCACTCAAATAAAGGGAATGGAATTTTACTTTGAGAATTGCTATAATGCAGTCATTCTTAATTTATAGTAGTTGCATAATATTGCACATTCAAGAAATATTTGTTAAACTGAATCAAGTCTATGCATGTTAACTTCTTTTGTACAATGGAAATTGGAGTCCAAAAGTACCTTGCTAAATTTATATTTCTGGATGCAAGGAATTGAAGCCAGAAAACTGGTCTGATATAGAAACCTGGGCACAGACTTCTGCTTCTAGAACTTTTAAGTCACCTAAAATCAGAAAAATGTCTTCAAGAATCAGTTTCCTATTTTATCAAAATGGGAATAATAGCACTTTCAGCAGTAATATTTTGAAAATTATATGAAATTATGAGTGTAAACCATCCCACTGGCTGCTTTTGTAGGGAGTACAAAGTATTGAGTGTGTAATTGTTGGAGATTATTTTTCAATGCAATATGAAAATAATTTATGTACAGTAATGGTTGCAGAACATGGACTACCTTGAGGTCTCAGAGTTTGTTTTGTTTTATCAGGTCCCTCTTCCTTTTAAGTACCGTATATACTCATGTAAAAGCCAAGTTTTTCTGGCACATTTTTTCATGGTGTTTTTGGGATAAAGTTAGGTGCCATGGCCGATATTTGAGTTGACTTATATTCAAGCATTTACAGTGTATGATATTATGGGATAAGTTTGTAGCATAGTGTCAGTTACATAGGTGTTCAATAGTCCTGGAGTTTTCAGGTAGTGAACATAGATAGCAATGGCACATTAATTTGCTACGTCTCTTCATCTGCCATTTATAGGCAACTCAAATATTCTCCTGTTCCTCCCAGCTGGAATTTCCTAAAAGTTAAGCAGATCCCAGTTGTACCACAGGCAGGAGGCTCTAGAAAGCCTTGGCCTTTTCTATAATGCTCCTGGTAAACCTCTTGCCCATGCCTGCTACCCCGTTAATGGCATCTCAAATCTTCTCAATGTTTTGGTTGTTTCCATGGCTGGCCTCATTCCCAGACCAGCATGGCTCTTCTTTAAGGTGGAAAGGATTCTGAGGTCCAATTTTGCTTTTCAACCATCTTCATGGATCTGGGTCCACGGTGATACTGTTTGGCTGACTCCATGCACCATTTTTTGGCCTGGAAACTCCTGAAGCTCTGCTTCAACTGATCAGCAATTCTTGATGGCACTGTATGCTCAAACTGTACATGCCACTCTTGTTCCCCCTGAGAAGTCAGGGATTGAAACTTGGTCCCTGTTGCTTTTTTCTCTCCGTACCCTTCCCTAGCCCCTCAGCGCTAGTGGTATCTCCCTCCGACTGGAGGCCAATTTTCCAGACTTAAAGGTGAGGGTTCTTTTTTTCCAGGTTTGACAGGAAGCTGGGGACAGGGGAAAAAGCAGATGGGAGCAGAAATCAGGACCTCTTGGTACCACCAAGGCTTATAAATCACGCGGCCGCTGTGAGCCTTTTAAATGTTTTGACAATCCCCAATCCATCAGAGCCTTTAATTGGGTTTTGACTGAGTTGTTCTATATGTAAATACCAGTTACTGGTGAGGTTGTTTATAGCCAGACTGTCTGTTTATGCAAATTGTGTTCCAAGATCACAGCATTTTCATTGCAGGATGAAAACACTCCTTTTATTTAATGCCAAAATCGCTTCCTCCTTGGGCTGGGTTTTATTTTCCTCGTTGGCTTTTAAATACAGAAATGCAATTTCATAAGGCAGAGGAGAGGTGGTTCCCATCCAGCTGAGGCCTTGAGGTCTCTCGGAAGAAGGGGGCACAGAGGTTATTGAGTTAGTTATTTGCCTTCTACACATTTACAGAATTTGCTTTCAGTTGCCTTGAACCAGTTTCTCGCCCAAGATGAGCCCTGTTAAATGACAGCCTCCTAGTGCTTGTCAAAGCTCCTGGCCCCTATTTAGAAAGTTATGACTATTAGAAAGCTCTCTCTTACAATTCTTTAAAATTATCATTCTTGAAATTTACCCTCCACAGTAACCTTTGTCTCATAGAATACTCTGTCCCCCTTAGCCCTGTGACCCTCTTTCAGACAATAATCATGCCCTTCAATCTTTCTCTGCAGGCTGGACATTTCAAGGTACCTAGAGACCTGCTTTTGTCCCATTTCTGTCATAAAGAACCAGAGATTTCCGAATTGTGCCCAATTTAACCAATGCTCTTAATGATCTCAACCTTAAACTCAGTTTTTGCTTCACGGACACCCAATCTCTAGGACATCCACAGAACTCAGGTCAGTGCTTGTCACACTTTATCATGCATAGTACATATGGAGGACTTGTTAAATCTCAGAGTTATGGAATAGTTCCCAGAGATTCTGATCCAGTAGATCTGGAGAGGATCAGAAGATGCTTTCAAGTGGTGCTGATGCCGGGGTCCATCGACTAGACTTAAGTGGTACTTCTTCTGTCTCTATTAGCTCATATTGCAGCCTGTCTGTATCATGGCATTGGAATCATCCATGAACTGGCCAATCATATTCTCTTAGGACTGCAGAACTTATAGTCATTCTGAAAAAAAGGATTTTATTCAAACTTCTCATGGGTCAATTAAGCCAAAAGTCTAGTACTCAGGCCACTTCTACTTAGCTTCCCCATGAAACAAAATTAGTAGTAATGCTTCATCTATTCATGTCTTTGTAACTTTCACCAAATGATTGGGTGGGGCAATGTAAAATGGGTGTGTGAGTTATACTAAACTGGAGGATTGATCAATTCTCTCATTCCTCTGGGCATAATAAAATCATCTCAGAAGCAGAGTAAAGCATGGTGTGATTATCACGAAAGTAGAGTCACCAGCTGAGCATGTGTGAGCTCCCTGCCTTAAGTGAGAGAGGCATCTGAAGCTACAGCAGTGACATCATGAGACAGAGCAGAGGCACAGTGTCAAGAACATAAGACAGAGAAGTGGAACAGCACTGAGATTGTGAGGCAGAACAGTAAGCTTACAAGCCCACGGACCAAGATAGTGGCCAAGACACTATGCAGCTGAGTGGCTGAAGACAAGAGAGAGTGACACATGGCTCCTGGTTTTGCTAAGAGGTACTGTGGTAGGCAAAAGGACTGTATCCTTAATGTTTTCTGATCTTGAATTGTGATAACCTGTTAACTTCCCCAATAGATCCTTATAGTCATGTTTATTTCTGTGAGTTCTAGTTGATCATTGCAACAGATTATTGAACTTAGCAGAGAAATAGAGTGCTATGCGAGGGACAGTTGGTGTCAGAGTAGGGTAAAGGTAGATGGATGGTGGTGCATAGCTGATCTCTATCTTGTAGCAATTGGTCTTGGGGTAGTGAGTTAGTTCTGGTTGACTAGAGAAACAAAGCTAGAGACACTCATATGTGTGTAAGAGAGAGCTTTTGATATAAGAGCAATTGTATATTGAAAAAACCTCCCAGCCCAGTCCAGATCAAGTCTGTAAGTCCAATAGTAGCCCATATGTCCAATACTAGTCCATAAATTCCTTTCAGACTCACTCAGCACATGCAATGATACTGAATGCCGGAAGAGCAGACTAGTGGGTGGAAAGTCTTGAAGATCCAGTGTTGGAGGAAGCATCTCCACATAGCTCTTCCAGCTCCTGAATGTGTCTCCTCCACAAGAAGGTGAAACAGAGATAGATAAAGAGAGTGACCCACCTCTTCTGATGGCAGAATCAAGAGAGAGAAAATTCCCAGATTCCTAATTGAAAGGTCATGCCCACAAGTAGGGATCATCAAGTGGTGATCTAATTGACAGGCTGCACTCCACTCCTTCATTCTTTTATTAAGCTCACAGGAAATTGTGTTACTGCCACCGCTGGTATAGATTTGGATTTTTTTTCTTCTCTTTTGTGTAGCCAGAGGAAAGAGATCAGATGTGGCCCCCAGGCCAATTTGTCATTTTCTAACTTAATATATTCAACACTGAATATATCTTCTTAAAATTGCTACTCATATATTTTTGTCAAGATAAAATCCAACTCCTTTTATATGGTTTTATATAGCCATCTTTCATACCTCATCATGTTATCTTTGAACCATACACCTCAGCTCTACTGAATTATTTTTGGAATTTATCCTTTACTTACCAAATGGTGCTGAGAGAAGATATGCTGTATTGATTCCATGACCTGTTCATTCATATTGATATTATCAAATGCACAGCATTAGCCCTAGTGATATTTATAGAGCGGAAAGACTAGCATAAAGAAAGTCTCTGTCAACATGGAGTCTATGTTGTTTATCTTATAAACAACATCAGCCATGGAGAGCCTCTTTTGGTAAGGACACAATCAACCTAAGTTCAAGACCACTCTCACACTCACTCAACGAATTGACTGTCTTTCTGCTGCACAAAGGAAAGGGTCACCAGCAGGAAGAATGTTTCAACTTTTCACCTCCATACTTTCAGTCTGCCTTTTCTTCCTCTTCATTCCTGCTTCCAGAGGACAATTATGTGAGGTGAATCCACCTGAATTTGGACACTAACTCCTCTTGTCCACCCAAAGATTCTACTTCAGTTGTTTTTGTTAGGTGCTGTTGAGTCTACTTCGCTTTGGAATAAAAAGTTGCCTCTCTCTGCACTGTCTTCATGATGGCTGACTTTGGACACATCATTAATAAAGACGCGTTGTTTTGCTTACTCTTTTTCTCTTTTTTAAACATTAGTAAGCAAAACAAAGGGTCTTTACTGATGATGCGTCTAAAGTCACCAAGACCAAGTCTTGGCTCTAGAGACAGCCCTTTATTTTTCCAATCTCTTTATTCACTTTCTTTTTACTTTTCAGGAAGACTATTTCACCTCACTCAAGAGTTTTTCCCACTTTAAAATAACAGCTTTATAACAACGCTCCCGCAACTCCACACATTCCTTGAACTCAGTGGTTCACAAGCGCCACGTTGACATCGCCTCAGGAGATGTAAAAAACAAATGCCTGGGCTGCATCACAAAGCAATGAGAACTGTGACTGTAGCAGTGAGGGAGACCAGAAATCAATATGTTTTCACCCCTCTCCCCACTCAATGTGGTTCCATAATTAGCTAGGATTGAAAATCACTGCTGCCATCACGCCCTTCCTGTTACAGAAAATCTTTTAAAACTGAGCTCAGATACTTTCTCCATTTTCCCCTCTCTTAACTGAATCCTCAATTCATTGCTCTCTAGATTTCCTCCATAAATTCACTGAAATTGCTTCAAATGGTTCACTGTTGACCCTCTGTTTCTATATCTAGCTGACACTTCTACTCTTCTAACTTGACTCCTGGAGCCTTTGTTGCCATTGATCACACTTTTCTTCTTGCGATGGCTACTCTGGGCCCTATCATACGGTCTCTGATGATGCTCCTCATATGTTCCATTCTCAGTCTTGTTTATGAGTTTCTATTCTTTCAATCGCATTTTGGATACGACTGTGCCCAGAACTTCGTTATCACCTCTCTCTGTACATACTCTCCGTGGGTGAGTTAATTTATTATTACCATGTCTATAATGATGGCTTCCTAACTTTTTTTTTCTGAAGTCATATGAAAAAGAATGGGGTATCAGTATTGGAGGAAGACTTATAAGCAACCTGTGATATGCAGATGGCACGACTTTGCTTTTTGAAAGTGCGGAGGACTTGAGGCACTGGCTAAGGAAGAGCTAAGATGGTAACCCTCAGTAAGGATGATGACTCAATGTAAAGAACACCAAAATCCTCACCACTAGACCAGTAGACAGCTTCATGATAAATGGAAAATCGATAGACTTTGTTGAGGATGTTGTCTTGCTTGGATCCACAATCAATGCCCACGGAAGCATCGGATGCATTGTATTAGGGAAATCTACTTCATTAAATCTTTTCAGAGTCTTGAATTACTTCGAGGACTAAGGTGCACTTGACACAACCATGGTATTTCCCATTGCCTACTATACATTGAACAAAGAAGTGTGATAGGTAGGCTTATGGTGCTAACCTAGCCAATAGGAGCACGTGGGATTAATCAGGTCACAGTTTGATTGGAGAACAAAGAGATAATGGATTTTAAAAGCTCACCCCTGGCTCTCTAGCACTCTGGGGACCAGACCAGTGTATGGCTATGTTGAGATTGATATTTCATCTGTGTCTGCTTTGCTAAGTTCTTGAGCTGCTGACTGTTGGTGAGCCACCTTGCTGTTTGCTGCCTAGGGGCAGAGTCTATCTGCATTGCCTAAGGGAAGACTCAGATGCCTGCTTCCTTGACCTTGGATCTGGCAGCCCTAGTTAAAGGACTTCCCATACATTGACTGTTCCATAGAAGTGAGTTGAACTGAGCCCTGTGTACTATTGTGTGGACTAATTAGATGTTACATTCCTCCATGCACTATCTATATATATTCATTTATCTATATTCATAAATGTCCTAGCTTTGTTTCTGTAGAGGACCCTGCCTAACACAGGAAGAGTGTTGACAAATCCATGCCTTTTAATTGTGGGGCTGGAGAAGAATATTGAAAGTACTATGTGTTGCAGACAGCTAAACTATTAGCCACAAAAGAACCATTTTAGAACTAGGATGTTTCTGAGTTCCAGTAAGTCCCTGTCCTTGAGTATCTCAATCCTAATCTGTAGTGTCAAATGGCCCCAATATGCTGTGTTTCTGGGATAGGCTTGGTGTTAAGGCTAAGTGCAGAATTCTGCTTCTGTAACTGATGCTTGCTTGCATAGCTGCCAAGATAAGTTTGTTTATTCAGCCCAATGAAAACCCGAGCCTGTAAGCTGTTGGGACCTCCTCCTGCCTCTCTCTTTGGGGATGCCCCCTGCCTAGGACTTGGTCTCTCTCTCAACCTGTGCAGGTCTTTCTTCTTTTTCCTACTTTGTTTTTCTCTATCTTTCTCTTTAATAAACTTGCTCTTTAATTCACAAATCACTGACTTGTTCTTGTCCGGCAAAGTGTGACATATGGACGGCTAAAAATACAAACAAATTTGTCCTGGAAGAAGTACAGCAAGAGTGTTCACTAGAGGTAAGGGTGGCAAAGTCTTCTCTACTTCAGACATGTCAGAAGAGATCATCATACTTGGTAAGGTAGAGGGGTAGTACTGGAGAAGAAGACCCTGAAGGAGATGGATTGATATCATGACTGCAAGAAGGGGCTCAAGTAAAGGAACAATTGTGAGGATGCACAGGACCAGGCAGTGTTTCACTCTGCTGTGCACAAAGTTGCTGTGGGTTGGGACCAACTTGATGATACCTAACAACAGCAGGGCACGGCCAGGGAACTGGGAAAATGAGCGCAAGAAGAAAATATTCTGAAACTCATTGTGATGGGTATTGCAGAACTTCTTAATGTTATTGAAAACTTCAATTGTATGATATGTGAAGTATATGCCAATAAAATATATATTTTTTAAAGAACAAGCATATATCTTTGAAGAAGTACAGCGAGATTACTCCTTAGAGATAAGGATGGCAAGACCTCATCTCACAGACTTTGGATATGTCATCAGGAGAGACCCATCTCTGGAGAATGATATCATACTTGGTACCTTGGCAGGGAAGCAGAAAGAAGGCCTTGATAAGATGGACTGACACAGAGGCTGCATTGGTGGGCTCAGACTTAAGAACTATTGTGAGGATGGCATGACACGAGGCTGTGTTTCCTTCAATGTAACTAAGGTGACAATGACTTGGAACCAATCGATGTCACCTTAACAACAAAGACAACACAACACCCTTACTTAAGTCACCTGCCTGACCCAATATAAGGGCAGTTTCCTTGTCAGATGTATCCTGCCTCATCTTTTTTTCTTTAGATTAATTATCTCTTTGGGAGCTTTTACAGATATCATAACATTCCATAGTTCAATCTCATCAAACAGTATAGTACAATTGCTACCACAATCAGTTTCAAAGTATTTTCTTTCTTCTCGAGTTCTACTTTATCTCCTCCCTCCCTCATCCTACCCCCTAAAACCTTCTTCTTTTGTCCTATAATAGTTTGGGTCCCCCCTCCCTTTACATGATGCAATATATCCACTCACATACAATTCTGTGTGCTGAGGGAGTGGCATCAACATATCCTTTGCACCCACAGCAGTCGCTAAAATGAGAAACTCCTAGACCCAGTATAAGATCGATGCCAAGATAATGTCCCAAGAATGCCAGTCCTCCAGATGCTGAAAGGAGTCCAGGATCTCCTCCTAAACTCTGAAATGACAGGCAAGGACAGCCTTCTCTTAGAATCACGGATTTGGATTTCTAGTATCCTAAACTGAGAGAGAATAGATTTCTGTTTATAAAGTCACCCATGGGAGCTATTTCTGTTACGGCCTCTGTAGATGACTTAAAGTACCAGTACTCCCTATTGTCTCTCAACTAGGCTCCTTCACTAATATATGCTATTTGTCTGACATTTATATGCATTTAATGTTGGGACTCCTCCTTTAGATCTCACATATCAACTGTGGCAAGATTGGACTAGAGACCTAAAGAAGACCCTGCTTCAAAGTTCCATCTTTTGATACGAAACCTACAGCATTTGAATGATTCAGTACAAATGAGCCACACAAATGCTGTAAGCTTCTTTTTTTTCTGTTTTTTTGTTTTTTTTGCTGTAGGGTTCTTATCAAAGGACTCATTGGAGATCAGAGGAAGTAAGTTACCTATTTGTCTATGAAAATTGAGAGTATGATGCTGTAGGTCTACAATGAGGCCATGAGTCTTATTTTCCAATGAGTTCCTAGGTGGTGTCAATGTGATTGCTTTGTCTTTTTATAGTCCATTAATACTTAAACTAACAAATGGAAACTGCTGTCTATTCTCTTCTCTTTTATTGTGAGACATAGTTTAGTAAATCATTATAACTGCAGACACTAGCAAATCACAAACTGAATGCTACAAGGGCCTTAGGGGTTACCATGGAAGACAGAAAGGTCCAGAGGCCTAGCAAAGGCATTTGATGTGCTCAAAACCATATAGCAAACCTGAAGTAGAATCATGTCTCAGACCAGGTTCTCTGGCTTTCTCTACACAAAGCTCTGTATAGCAGGCTACACATTGCAGGATCAGAAAGGAATCTATAAGCATTGGCCTCCATGGCTCTGGCACCTACCGAAGAATGCCTTCATTAATGTTATGCAGCTATCCCTCCTATCTATCAGGCTAGCTATAATTATCTCTGCATTTGAGGCTGGGAGCAAACTGTCCTTACAGGGTTGTTAAGAAGTGATATTTAAAAGCTGGACTCAAGTTTTGGGTCATTTATAATCTACTAAATATTTAAGAGTGTATGTCTTAAGGCATCTGGAAATTGCAAGGATATTTTATGGTCTCATTTGGCACATATATCTGGCTTGACTAAACATGTCCCAGTTATGTGTGGCTCTGTTTTGCCTGAGAAAAAGCTGGGTATAAAGATTGGAAGATTCCATGATTTAAGTGTTGAGTGGTGAAAGGTAGTGTTGAGAATTGAAAATGTTTTATACTCATGCAATGGTGGTTTTGTAGAGGAAGTAAAACAGGAGCAATAGGTGGAGTAGAAAAAAATCCTATGTTAGGGAAGAGAGTACTGAGACAAAAGCATGGTGATGTCTGAGACAGGAGTGCCCAGGACAGAACAAGGACATGGGAGACATAGGAACTAGGAGGGTTTTTTCCCTCAATTGTTAGGAAAAAAAACAATCGGCTCAGCAAATACTGATCTTTTTCTTTGCTTTCAAAAAATGATCTACAGAGTATGCATGAATTAAAAAAAAACTCCAAAGAACCCCATCAGGGGTAATAAAAGAAGTAATTCAGTGACAATAATTCTCCCCCAGCACCTTACCTCTAGCTTCCCAGGCTGCCAGTTCTCTTTCCCAGAGGCAATTGCTGCCTCTAGTTTTTGAAAATACTTTTCAAGATATATTCTACATGCACATTTATTTTATACCAGTGGAAGGGTATTATTAACTCTGTTCTGCAACCTTTCTTTGGCATGTATCAATATGTCATATGTCTTGAGTATTACTTCATATCAATACATAGAAATCTCCCTTATTATTTTAACAGGTGTATTGTATTCTATTAAGATTTAGCACTATCATTTATTTAGTCTATCCTTTATGGATAGATTGCTATATTATTTCTAGTCATTTGCAGCCACAGTCAATTTTGCAAAGAATATGCTATCTCTATATCATGCTTGAATATATCTGTAGGATGATCCTTACAAGTGAAATGACTGGGTCAAGTGAGTCTGTGTATTGCTCATTTTGATAGGTATTGCAAAAATTACCCTTTAGAGAGATCATATCACATTTATACTCTCACTAAAATATATCCTAGTGGCTTTTTTTCACTCTTGCTGTGTCTTGCCATTTTGGGACCTTAAAAAACTGAGTTATAGTATATGTATATTTATCTTTGCTGCAAATATATCCATGAATGTGTTGGAGCATACAGGGGACAAAGTGATTAAAAATTCTTAGACTACCTTGAGCACCTGGAGGGGATGAGATGCTGGATCAGGAGGCTCTGAACCATAGTCTCAGAGAACACCAAGGTCAATTGACATTACATGATTCACAGACAATTATCTATATTCTATGTAGGTGAGCAGCAACTGGGGATTTCAAAGCTCATGAACAGCCATCTAAGGTGAAAACTGTCTTTTCCCATCCAAAACAAAGAAGAATGATGAATTTAGAAAGATATATGGAAACAATCAGTCCTACTGACTAATGGGCATTGCAACCATCAGTTTCTATAACTCTTGAAACCAGAAGAACTAGACCAGCATGCAGGCTACTTATAAAATGATCAAGTCAAAATGATCCACTAACTACAAAAATGCAAAATATATTTTATTTTATTTATTACATGTATTTGTAAACGCCTTGAGAATTCTGTGTATGTACAATGTATGTTTATGTATCGCGCATAACCACATGAGTCCGTAGTGTACAGCACAACACAATTAACTCATACATTTTTTGTCATTACCTGAGTTGACTCCGATGACTTGCCCTGAATGGAAAGAGCCAGGGATGCATAGTCTGGACACTAGCTGTTGACAGTAAGTCTCCAGCACATTTCCAAATGATCATCAGTCATGGTGGAATGGAACTTGAATTTCATGATTTTTATGTGGGAAAAGGCTGACTCACATAAATAAGTAGAGTCGAATAATGCAGTGAAGGAGGTAGCGCATTTTCTCATGTTTGGGTACTTTCCCTGTGAGTAAGTTCCAGAACTGGTCATGTACTCCGAACTTAAGGTGAATGTGTTGGCTTGTAATGTCAAAATCTCCCATTCCGAGTGAAAATAATACATTTTTGTTTTCTTACTTGGTCCAGCAACTTGGTTCAATACCATTTCTTACGTTTAAGAGGGGAAAAAAAAAAAAACATGATCTAGAAATTCGCAATTAACAAGCTAAACTTAGCTTGTCTGTTTTGCCATACTTAGCACAGTTTTTTTGTACATGGATTTGACACCTAAGATTGCATCTGATTGGCTGTGCTGTATGTCAGTTGATTGGCTGCGCTGTGTATCAGTTAAGTGACGGGATTGATGATAGGCTTACATCTATTTTTTGATGCCATATGATCTACTCACACTACATTTGCGATCGACTAGTAACTTGTGATTGACGTATTGGGCACCCATGAGCTAGATGGTTCCAAGCTACCGCTTCCAGCAACTCTTAAAAGGATCACATTAGTAGGGTCAAGCAACTATTCTTCTGATGTTCTATCACTACAGCTTAGTTTTGCCTTTGTTTCAACTTCATATACATTATACTTTTTCTTCTACATAGATTTTTGGGGGGGCTTGAAAAAATTCTGCAGGACTCACATGGAATTATCAGTGATGGGTTATTTTCAGGGGGTGGGGAATAGGAATCCCTAGGTAGTGCAAATATACAACTCACTTGATTGCTAACAAAAAGACTGAAATTTTAAGTCCACTCAGAATACATCTGAAGAAAAGTCCAGAGACCTACTTCCTTAAAATCAGTCACCAAACACATTATGGAGCACAGTTCTATGCTGATACATATGAAGTCATCATAAATGTCTGTTAACTCCTTGGTAACTGGTTATCTTCCCTCATGTTGATTTCATTTCCTGCTATAAATATGACAAGATTTAATTATCCACTACCCTTACAGGAACACTTCAGTTGTTTCAGTTTTTATGCTGTTGTAAATAAAATCTCCAATAACACTCTTAAGTAATGCTAAGTGGACATGCTTTTATTTCTTTTAAGTACATATTCAGGATTAGTATTGCTGGATCATAGGTAGGACTATACTTAATTTTATAAGAGATTGTCAAACTGTTTTCCAAGTTACCATTTTGAATTTGTTAAAAAGCATTGTATGAGAGTTCTGGTTGCCCCTAATGCTTGTGAATAGTTAATGTCATCAGACTTTGAATGTTTAATCATTCTATGGGGTGTGAGATTTTATCTTAGTATTTTAATTAGTACTTATTAGTTTTAATGAGTTCTCATGTCTGTTTCCTTGGTGACAGATGATGGTGAGCACTTTTTAGAATGTACTTATTGGCTATTCATAATATTCTTTTGGGGGGGCATCACTGCCCTCTGGTGGGAGTAAGAGGTCCAGCCTTGTTCCTGGAGAGCTGTTGCTGGACTTGACCTACCAACCCAGTGGGCCATAGTCCCGTACACAAACATTATGCCACCGGGGCTCAGCCCTATAATCTTCTTTTATAAACCTCTGTTTTGCCCATTTTTATTGGTTGTTTATCTTTTATTATTTATTCATAGCAGCTTTTTATACATTAAGTCTACCAATTATTTTGGTTAGATATATGCTTTCTGCAGTCTGTTTTGCCTGTTGTTTGTCATAGTGTCATTTGATGAACAACTATTTCTAATTTTGATGAATTTCAGTGAATTTTCTTCTATGACTAGATCTTTTTCAAGACTAAGAAATCTTTACCAGTGTCATGAAATTATTCTCCTATATTGACTTCTAGAATCTTTATAGTTGTAGCTTTAAGCTTAGCTTTTGAGTGGAGTATAGTGAATTATTTAATATTACTTTTCACTCTATAAGTCCCACCAAATAATTATTTTCCTGAGGGTTCTCTGAGTAAGAAAAAGTGGGGAAAGATGCTAAAGAGAGTCAGTTGAGAATGATTGTTAACAGGGTTAATTATGATTACCATTCTTTTGGAAATAACATGGGCCATCTCAGAAGCAGGAAGGGCAATCATTACCATCAAGAGAAAATACCCAGGAGTACATATCGTCAATCTTGACTATGATCCTAAGATGGCAGGCCCTGGGATCTACTCCCTCAAGATGCTTGCTCTGGGATAAGAAGTTTACATACTTTTGCTCTTTATTTACTCGGTTACATGCACGGATAGACAAGTATAGACAGCTATTATAAATATGTACACAGAGATATCATCTGCCAAACTGATTGGCGACTCTGAATGTAGTTCCTTTCATCTGCTAATGCTTGTTCATCTTGCCTGTCTCAATATGTGTCCATTTGTGAAATAACAGTTATTATTACTGAAATTGTGGGGTTCTTCATATAGCAGTACCTGCATTTGTCTTTGGTAACCCTTGTGAGCCATTCTGTGATATTGTGTGGGCCACCTTCTTACTGTATATTGCCTTTCCAACAACCCAAATTAATATGTGTCTGATATCTAGTTTGTGATGTTCCTTCTCCACCCCTGCCATCCCTGTTAACCAACCAAACATTCTCCCCTGTATGGAAACATTTCCTTGAATTTTTATGATACTGGACTCATACAATATTTTTCCTGTTGTGATTAACATATTTCCCTCAAAATAATCTCCTCCAGGTTAACCCATGTTATGAAGTGTTTTATGGATTCTTTATTATTCTTTCATGTTCATTATGTGTGTACAATGTTGCATAGTAGTTCATTATGTGTGTGCATCATAGTTTCTTTATCCATTCACCCCATGAATGAGCAGGTAGATGGTTTTCAGCTCTTTGCTATATTGAATCGTGATCATGGGTGTACATATATGTGTCCTTTAGCCTTGCAAGTAGTGAAATTGGATTTTTAAAAAGGACAAGATGGATTGCAACAGTGATAATATAATGGGCTCAAACTTAAGAACAATTGTGAAGATGCTATTTCCAATTTTGAAAGGAAACTCCATACTGTTTCTTACAGTGGTTGCACCATTTTGAAGGCCCTCCAGCAATGTATAAGAGTGCTCATCTCGCTACACCCTTCCAGCATCTCTCTTTTTTGGTCTGGTTGAACTTTGTTATTGTTGATGAGATGAGAACCGTTTAAACTTTGCTATCATTAATGAAATGACATCTCAATATATTTTGAGTTTCATTTCCCTAATGATTATTAATCATGAACCTTTCTTAATGCATGTTTTAGTCACCTCAGTGTCTTTTGGGTGAATGGTCTGTACATGTCCTCTGCCTATTTCTAAATTGGATTATTTGGATTTTCTCTTTTGAGGTGTTCATGTTTTATATAAATTTTAGAGATTTGGCCTTAGTTTCAATTTTCATTGACAAATATTTGCTTCCCAGGTAAATTCGTGCTCTCAGTCTCTTTTCTCCTCTCTCTCTCTCTCCTTTGGAGAAGTCTTTTGATGTGCATGTGTTTATAACTGCTAGAAGGCTGCAGTGACCTAGGTTGGCTTTTGCTAAATGTTTATACATTTTTGGTTACGTTAGGCAGTCTATTTATATTATAAATTAGAGATTGAGTTGGCCCCAATCTTTTATTTGACAATGTATATGATTCTAGTTTGTTCTTTTAAGTCTTCGAGAGATATATATTGGCATAGACTTCCTATATTGTACAATTTAATCATCAATCATGTTAACACATTGCGGCTGGATCCTGAGTTTATCCGGTCTTTAAAGCGTTAATCTGCACATGGGTTTTGGATCTGCACTACTTCCCCACACCCTTCACATTGATATGATTGCTTGATTTTTTAGCTTCTTGATTTTAAAAGATCTGGTCTTTATTGTGTCTAAGAAGACTTATGCAGTCATTGCCACAATCACTTTCAGGGCATTTTCTTCTTGTAATCATTTTCATTAACTCCCTATTTCCCACCAAGTCTCCTTTGTCATTCTCCTCGATAATCCAGTTACTGTTGCTATAGATTCACCTAGCCTGGATTTTGCACACTGAAGATCATACAAAACACACACAGGAAACAAACAATCAACAATGATAAGACCTAAGAGAGAAAAACCTCAGTAGAAGAGAAAGCAGAGATTTTTCTCCCAGAATTTATCCTTTCTCTCAGAGAATGAAAATATTCTCTCTCTCTCCCCCCAACTCCCTGTTTCCCTTCCACTCCCCTTTTTTTCCCTTCCCCATATTTCTCTCAGAAACTAAGCTCTTCCCTTCTGAGAGCCAAAACACGTTCTCTCAGAGAAGCCACAACTATTTCTTTCTGTGAACCAGTGCTTTTCCTTTCAGAGAATGAAAACTTTCAACTGAGAAAACCAAAGCATTTTCTCTCAAAGAACCAAATACTAGGGGAGCAAACATTGTTCTTCTCAGAGAACCAACCCTTCCATTTAGAGAATCAAAACTATCTCTCTGAGAACAAAATTTTCTCTCAGAGAAACAAAATGTTTTCTATCATGGAGCAAAAACATTTTAAAAAAATCTCAGAGAACCAAATTTATTTTCTTTCAGTGGACTAAAACTTTTTAAAAGGGAAGAAATAACTTAACATTAAAAAAATTTTATTTTATGATCTCTATTGAGATTGCATTATATCAATAGATTACTCTGAAGGTCATTAGGTGCCATGCAGACGGTTCTGACCCATAGCGACCTTGTGCACTGCCCAGTCCTGTGCCAACCTCACGATTGTGCCTCAGCTTGAGGCCAGTGTGGTAGCCATTGTGTCTATTCATCTCCTTGAGGACCTTCATCTTCTAATGTACCAAGTATGATGGCCTTCTCCAGGGACTGGCTCTCCTGACAATCTGTTCAAAGAAGGTAAGGCAAAGTCTGTTCATTCTTGCTTTTGACGATGATTTGTCAGATAATACAGATTGAATATCTGTATTATGCAGATCGTTCCTCATTTTAAATCATCTATTTCCTTGTTCTGTTTGCACAACTGCCTCTTGATCCATGTACTAATTCCGTATGAACACAATTCAGTGCCTTGAAATTCCCATTCTTCTCGATTGTCCATAGATTATTGTGATCCACCCAGTTGAATGCCTTGGAATTGTCAATAAAACACAAATAAATATCTTTCTGGTATACTCTCAGCTAAGATCTATCTGATGTCAGGATCTATCGAGAGATCCTCATCTCCACGTCCACTTCTGTTGGACCATCTTTCTTTGTAATGGTAACAAATATAGGTCTCTTTCAGTCAGTTGACCAAATAGCTGTCTTCCAAATTTCCCAGTGTAGATGAGCAAGTGTTTCCAGAGCTTTATGAACCTGTTGAAACATTCCAATTAGTGATCTATCAATTTTTGGAGGCTTGTTTCTGGCTAATGTGTTCAGTAAATTTTAAACTTATTCCTTCTGTTCTGAATAGTATTGGCATTTTCACCAAGTTAAGTTTTCCTATCCATGAAAATAATATAGTCTTCCATGTATGTAGGTCCACTTAAGTTTCTTGTACTAGTGTTTTGTAGTTTTCTTTGCATATGTCTTTCATAGCTCTTGTTAGGTTTATTACTCAGTATTTAGTCTTTGGGGTAGCAATTTTAAGTTGTGGTTGTTGTTTTCTGATATCCTGACAGAGTTCCCATTATTGTTGTAAAGGAATTCTATTCATTTTTTTATTTTGATTTTTTCTACTTATTTTTTAAGATTAATCTTATACCTTGCCACTTTGCTGAATCTATACATTAGTTCCAGTAGTTTTCTTGCTCAGTTTCTGGGGGTTTTCTAGCTGAAGTATCACATTATTTGTAAATAGGCATAGTTTTACTTCCCTATTGGTTGCCTTTTATGACCTCTTCTTGCCCTATTTCTTTGGATTATATTTCTAATCCAATTTGAGTAGGAATGAGGCTAGAGGGTGTCGTTGGCTGGCTCCTGTTTGCAAGGTGTGTCTCCACTTTTAGTGTGTTTCCATTGAGAATAATGTGGTTGCTGGGTGACTTTGCACATATGCCTGTCACTTTCCCTTCTGTTCCTATTTGTTGAGAGGTGTTTTTTTGGTCAGGAATAGTAGCTGACTTTAACAAATTCCCTTTTCTTCACTGATTGTTATGATCATTATGCTCTATTTTGTTGCTTTATTTATAGAGTGGATTGCTACAGTAAATTTCTCTTTTTAGCAATATTTCTCTTTTAGTAATCGTTTTTGTAACTCCCAACAAAAGATGTTATGGGCTTATGCACGCAAGGTATAAAAAACTCAGTTGGGAAGGGATTAGGCAGTTTTGCCATTCCACTGAATTTCAGTGAGCTACCTTAGAAGCAGGAATTCAGGGACTCTTGTGGTCATCAGGCAGAAAATCACCAGTGGAGCAAGCATGAGATCCTGCTCATGAACTGGCAGTGGCAGCGATAGAGGATCCAGAGCTGTAGCAATATAACTATGAGGCAGAACAATAGATTTTCCTGCCAGTAAATTTGAGTATCTTCAGGTAAGAGGCTACTTACAGAGTGAACACTAATCCTGTTTAATAAAACTTTCCCTGACCACAGCATATATCAGAAGTTATGTGGTTGACAGGCTGTGGACCAAAGGGAGACATGCCTACTGGCAGGCAAGGAAGAGGTACTGCAAACAAAGAGACATATTGATATTTATAATTAAACCCATGAAAATCTCAAAATAGATTTGACACACTGGACACCAGGGAAAACTGATGAGCTGTGGGAAGACATCAAGAACATCATACTTGAAGAAAGAAAAATATCACCAAAAAGACAGGAAAGAAAAAACAAATCAAAGCAGATGTCTGAAGACAGTCTAAAATTGGATTTTGAAGATAAAGAAGCTAAAATGACTGGAAGAAATAATGAAGTCAAAGAGCTGAACAGAAAAAATTCAAAGGATAACTTGAGAACACAAAGTATTATAATTGAATGTCCAAAGACTTAGCAAACTAAAAATATAGAACACATTCAGCATATCTGAAAACTGGAAGAATTCAAGAAAAATGTCAAGCTTGGATTGTGATACTGAAAGATGCAAAGAAGCTACTGTTCAATTGTACAGAGTTACTAGACAAATTTTACTGTACTGTACCAACTGTCTGTACTATATGAATTGACTTTCACCCATTTCAAGAGGTAGGATATGATGGAAAACCAAAGATACTGAAGTAAGTCCAAGCTTCACTGAAAGCATTGGCCAAAAACAAGGCTCCAGGGATTTATGGACTACCAATTAAATATTTCCACAAGATTATAAAGCAATGGAAGTGCACACTCACCTATGCCGAGAATTCTGGAAGACAGCTACTTAGCCAGCTGGATGGAAGAGATCCATATTTGTATCCATTAAAAAGAAAGGTGTCTGAATAGGATGTAATAAGGAACAATATCATAAATATAATAGGCAAGTAAAATTTGATGAGAATAATTCAAAAATGGTTATAGTAGTGTTTCAACAAAGAGCTGTGAGAAAATTAAGCTGGTTTCAAAAATCAGATGTGGTAGCAGGGATATCATTGCTGATGTCAAATGAATCTTGGTTGAAAGTAGAGAAGTCCAGAAAGATGTCTGTTTGTATTTTATTGACTATGCAAGGAATTTGATTGTATGTATTATAATGAATTATAGGATTGCAAAGAATGTGGATTCCACAAGTAATTTTGCTCATGCAGAACCTGTCCATAAACCAAGAAACAGTCATATGAATGGAACAAGGGACTACTGCATGGTTTAAAATGAGATGTACATCAGGCTTGTACCTTTCTTTTCACTATGAACAGAATATAAAAAAGCTGGACACTATGAAGAAGAATGTAGCACTAGGGTTGAAATAAACCTGACTAACAAATTTCATTATGCAGATGATACAATATTTCTTGGGAAAGAGAGAACTTGAACCACTTGTTGATGGAGATCAATGACAGCTGCCTTCCAATATGATTTGCAACTCATTATAAAAATAATTAAAATGGTCACCACTTGGTCAATAGATAACATCTTGATAAATGGGGGAATATTGCAGTTATACAAGACTTCATCTTGTTCAGATCCATAATCCATGCTCAAGGAAGCAACAGTCAAGAAACCAATATAATGCATTGGGCAAATCTGCACACAAGGCCACTTTTTTTTTAGGTTTTGAAGAGCAAGGATATTGTTTTGAGAACTAAGATGAATCTGACCCAAGCCATGGTCTCAAGCCATGGTATTCATTGTGGCAATCAGGCATTTAGTAGGAAGACCACACACACACATATACATACACACAATCGATGCATTTGACTTATGGGCTGGTGAAGAATATTCAAAGTACCAAGGACTCTCAGAGGAACATACCAATCTTTCTTGGAAGAAGTACAATAAGAATTTTCCTTGGAAGTGAGAAGATCCAGATATTTGTCTCACATACTGTGAGCATGTTATTAAGATGGTCCAATCTCATGCCTGGTAAATGAAGGTACAGCCAACAAGTGGAAGACTTTCAATGAGATGGGTTGACTTAATAGTTGCAACAATAGGTGTAATGAAAACAATTGTAAAGGAAGTGCAGAACTGGACAGTGTTTCATTCTGCTGTGCAGAGGGCCTCTATGAGTTGGGCCCAACCTGATGGCACCTAAAACATTAGTTAACACCCACAATGGCAAGTATTTTATGTGCATTTATGAGTTCTATGTGATTATTCCAATGTATTATGTACCTCACAAAGTAGTAGCATGCCATGGGAGGCACAGTTGGTGTCACAACAGGATAAAAAGGATAAAAGGTGAAGGTTAAGTCTGATCTCTCATTCATGGGAATGATCTGACAGCATGTGTGGAATTTAAATTCTCCTTTCCTGTTGTCTAACTGGAGACATTCAAATACGACTCCTATGCCACTTCCTCAAGTACACGGATTGCTTTTTTTAATGTTGAACCACCATGACATAATTGGTATTAATCTCACTTGATTTTGACTTACTATTATTTGTTCTTTTTTTAACATGCACATTGCTAAGATCCATTGGTTAAGATTTTATTGAATAGTTTTGCATCTCTTCCTCTTTCTTATCCTCCTCATTGTTCTGTTATTGGTCTGTTCACATTAAAGTATCTAGACACTTGTCCATGTATTCCATGTTTTCAAATTTGTCGCATTACAGTTCCTCAAAGTATTCTTTTATAAGTATTTTTATTTCAATAACGTTTGTTGTGACATGCAGATCTCATATGTCATTAGTGTAATTTAAAGCTCATCTTTTTCTTTGCTCAATTTACCAGAGGTTTATCAATTTTATAAATCTTTCTGAAGAAGCAATTTCTACTTGAATTGATTTTTTCAATTCTTTTTCTTTTTTTGGTTTCATTTATTTCTTCTTTCATCTTTACCATCATCTTCTTCTTGAGCCAATATACTACTTTTAAAAATTGTGAATTGAGGGCTGAGCCCCGGGGGCGTAAGTGATTGAGTGCGGGACTGGGGGCCCCTGGGCTTAGCGGTTCAAATCCAGCGCGGCTTTCGGGAGCAGCACTGGGTAGCTCCCACGACCACCGGAAGGCAGTGATGCCAAAAAAAAAAATTGTGAATTGAGTGCAAGTTTACAGAGAAGGTCAGCTTTCTATTCATAAACTGATGCACAGCTTGTTTCTTACTGACTGCAGTGCCTACAATGAAGCATCTCATATCCCACTCCTTCTCTGTCTTTCCCGTTTCCATTCCTTCTTCTTTCCTTAGGACCTTGGTGACATAGTAGTTGTGTTGTGCGGCAATCTGCAAGGTCAGCAGTTCAAATCCACCAGCTGCTCCCTAGAAGAAAGACAGGCTGCTAATCCTGTAAAGGGCTTTAGTCTCAGAAACTCACAAGGGCAGTTCTACCCAGTCCTGGGTCAGTATTGACTCAACAGCAGTGATCTCGGAGATTTTTTTCTCTCCTAACTCTGCTGAAGTTTGTCCTTGGACAAGTGCTGCCCTTTAAAATCTCAGATGGCTGATTATTCTGAAGTATACATACCTCTTCGGTGCTCCTATTGGCTCTAGAGACCAGTTGAATGTCTGGCTTCAAACTAAGTCGTGAGGGCTGAGCCCCCGGTAGCGTCGTGGTTGTGCGCCAGACTGCGGCCCACTGGGATGGAGGCTCAATTCTACCTCACAGGAGCAAAGGTTGGGCCTCCTATTCCTACTACCAGAGGGCAGTGATGCCTGAAACACTAAAACAACAACAACAAGAAAACAAACTAAGTCGTGAGGGTAAATTCCATTCCGGACCTAAAGAAAGAATGAGCCACAGTTTTGGGAATGTCATTTTTCTTTCTCTGACAAGAACACCTCATCTTTTTAATGATTTTTGAAGTTTGTTCCATGTTCTCCTCTCCTTTTCTAGAATCCCTTCTAATGTGAGGCCTTCTGAGCAGGTGGTAGTGGCAGCTGAGCACAGTGTGGTTATTTTGGTCTCAGGGGAGAAGAGACGGATGCTATCAAGGGCCATTAGGAAATTAGAGTAATTATTTCCATGTGTCTTCAATTTTCATCCCTCTTCTTTTCTCTTGACAGGGAGAGGCCACTATTTGCCCTTTAGAGGCCATTTGCAAGCACTTATGATGCCAGACATTACTCACCAAAGTAGGATGGACAAACTTGTCTTTGTGAACTATGTTATGACAATTGACCTTGATGTCTGTCCTCTGAGGTTATGTTCTGAGTGCCCAGTCTCAGGGGCTAATTTATTGAAGGTGTTCAGTTATAGCTGAGAAGTTTTCATACATTTGCCCGATGTTTGCTCCATCACACTTATGAATATATTTGCAGAAAAAGTAAACACACATGTACAAATATCCTGTCAAGCCCACATGATTTTGAGGATACATCCCTACTCTCTCTCCCACCTCGTTCAGCCTG
Source organism: Nesogale talazaci (assembly GCA_004026705.1). NCBI lineage: Eukaryota > Metazoa > Chordata > Mammalia > Afrosoricida > Tenrecidae > Nesogale > Nesogale talazaci. Next base: position 227,712 of record PVJH01001087.1, read on the forward strand.
CCTGCCTAGCCCTCCTTCATCTTCTAGGCTCTTATCATTGTCCATATGACTGTATTTACCTCTGGTTCCATTAACTCTTGCATTCCTCCTTCTCAAAATTTATCCTTGGAAAAATGCTTTCCCTACTTTCTTTTTTGCAGACCTTCCTGTTATTGCAAATTGCTTTCCCTTTATCCAAATTAACATGTTTACTAGTATAGTACCATTCCTAACCTTAAAAGTATATTTTTCCAATGATTTTATTGGAGGCTCTTACAGCTCTTATAACATTCAATACATCATTTGTACCAAGCATATTTTTATACAGGTTGCCATATTCATTTCCAAATGTTTTCCACTTGAGCCCTTGGTATAAGCTCTTTCCCCCCCCCCCCTTTTAATGAATCATTTTATTGGGGGTTTGTACAACTCCCATCACGATCCAAGCAAGTGGTGCTGGAAAAAATGGATAGCTACCTGTAGAAAATTGAAGCAAGACCCTTACCTCACTCTATGTTCTAGAATAGACTCACGGTGGATCACAGATTTTGAAGTAAAACCCTAAACTATTAGGACCATCAATGAGGGAATTGGGACCAACCTGGGAACTTTAGCACAGGGATTACATAGGCTATCAGAAATAGGGAAGGACACAAACATAGAGGACGCACAAATAGATAAGTGGGACATACTGAAGATAAAACACTTGTGTACATCAAAAGAATTCACCAAGAGAGTAATAAGGGAGGCCACCAAGTGCGAAAACATCTTTAGTAATGACAAATCAGATAAAGGCCTTATTACTAAACTCAACAATACCTTGATAGCTTCCAAAAAGAGCAAAACTAACTACCCACTGAGGAGGTGGGCAAAGGACATGAACAGAAGTGTCACAGAGGCAGAAATCCGAATAGTCAATAAACATATGATAGAAAGTGTTCCTGATCATTAACCATAAGAGAAATGCAAATCAAAACAACAATGAGATACCACCTAACACCTTCAAGGATAGCCCAATTCAAAAAAATCATAAAAATGTATTTTAATTTTTTTCATTGCTGTTGATTTTGTTTGCTAAGTCCTTATGATTTATATTCTTTCTTTTTTTTGGTTAGCTTTATCCACTGTTTTTATGGTTAAACTCCCCAAACCCAAATGCAATTCGTTGAGTCAATTACAACTTGCAGTGTCTCTTGAGATCAGAGAAGAAATGTTTCCTAGGGTTTCTAAGAATATAATTTTTTCCAGGAGCAGGAAGCCTCATTTTCTCCCCAAGAATGGTGAAATTGAATGGCTGACCTTAAGGTTAGCATCCCAATGTGTAAGCAACTATGTCACCAGGGCTTCTTTTTTGGAGATTACACTATGATTGACTTATTTTTAATCCTAAATTTAAGGTGACCTGATTTATCTTGATATGGTCTTGACTTCTTTACTGTTTATAGTAATAGTAATGTGGTGGTTTTCTCTTTTCAGCCTTCTACAATTTATATTCTTTTTGTGAATTTTTTATCCACTTATGGCTGATGTCATGCATCTTAGTCTCTCGTTGTGTGACTTTATTGGTTCCCTAGCTGAAGGATTCTCTATAACATTTTTTAAAGGTTGGTCTAGCTTTAACAAATTCCATTAATTTTTGTTTATCTGAGATGTCCTTGTTTTGAAATTGTATTTAGTGGGCAGGGATGCTAGATATATAATTAAAAATATTTTATTGACATGTATTTCATGTCATATAATTTAACCATTCAACCATAGTAAGAAGAGTGGTGCAATTATCACCACAATCAAGTTAGAAATATGTTCTTCTTGTTCTTGTTGTTAGCTCCCCACTCCCTCCCATCTCCCTGTCATGTATCTAGGAAATTATTCATCCAATTTACTCTCTCAAAAGACTTGCCTATCCTGAACTTCTATAAAGAAAATCGTACAAGATACAAACAGTAAACAAAACAAAACAAACAAGCAGCCCCCTTCCCCACGGAATAACAATGACAGAACAGAATGATGACAAACCACAAGAGAAAAGAGATTAGAAAAGACTAAAACTGAAACTTTTCAATGAGTCCAAAGGGAGAACAAATGATCAAATTGACACCAAAGTCGATTAGTATAATGTTCACAAAGACAAGTCACCTGCTTGGTGAGTAGTGACTAAGGATTTAAAAAGCTTGTTAGTGGCCATCTAAGGTGTAAGTAGTTGTCTCTCCCTGTCCAGAGGAAGGAAGAGTGATGAAAATCGAAGATACATGGAAATAATTAGTCAAATTTCCCAATGCACCATGAGACATCAGTCTCTCCAATGCTGAGGTCAAAATCAATGTTCCACATCAATGCTTATGAAAGCAACAGTCAAGCACTCAAGGGAGGTACATATTGCATTGGGCAATATGTTACAGTATAACTATATCTACTACAATAGACTTGGCAATGCAGATGGCAAGGCTATTCACACTCGTGGACTAAAATCAGAGGGAATTCATGGGAGGTGTGCTTATTCCAGGTGAACCTCAAAAGGCTGGATAGAAGCTAGGTCAGAAGTGTCCAATTAGGATCATAGTACTGGGCGTATTCTTGATCAGAATTTCCAGTAAAGTTGGGGGATTTTTTTGTTGTTTATATTTTATTTTGGTCATTTCCTTGTGCAATGTTTTCTTGCTTTTAAATTTGATTTTAAGGTATCATCTCTAAGGCATTTTGGTGTAGCTTTTATTTGTTGTACATGTGGTTGCTTGTTTGTTTGTTTTTTGCATGCCCCCCTTTTTACATATCCAGGTAGGTATACTATTGGTACACTTAATTGGCAGCAAAGGGCCATTCCGTTCTTACCTTTGCATGGATAGAATAGCTGGATGGAATGAAGACCTATTTGACTGTCATGAAGAGTTGCTGCAGGTGGGAATGTCAGGTGTTTGCAATAACACTGTCCACATTGTGTGATCTGTGGGAACACTTGCCTGTGGGTACAATGGGGATCATACACAGTCTGCATGTATGTGCACCTTTGGCAGTTGAGGTTTAGGGTAAAAGTCTGAAGGTTCTGAGAATATGATATGTCGATCACATGAGTCTCATGGATACAGGGCTTGATATTTGGGAATTCTTGCTGGAGCTGGCCACTAGTAGGTCAGATGAACTTTCAGAATGTGGTGTGACTCAGGGTTATCCCTACTACCTGACTTAAAGTGAGAGAGGGTGGATGTCAGCATTGTGTCCTTTCACGTTATTGATTGTATAGTGAGCAAATAATCTGAGATACAGAACTATATATGAAGAAACTGTGGCATCAAAATTGGAAGAAGACTAATAAACAATGTGTGACTGCATATGAAACAACCGAACTTGTTTAAAATAAAGAGGACTTGCAACAGTTACTGATGAAGTTTAAAGACTAAACCCTTTGATATAAATTATACCTCAATGTAAAGAGAACAAAATTTCACACAACTGAAACAACAGATTACATCATGATAAATGAAAAGATTGGAGTTGGACTCACATTCATTTTGTGTGGACCTTATCAATGCTTATGGAAGCAGCAGTCAAGAAGTTAAAGGACATATGCAGTGTGGTGAACAAATTTGCTGCACAAGACCTTTTTGGAAATATTAAAGAGCAAAGATATCATTTTGAGAGCAAAAGGTGTCCCCAACCTCAGTTATGATGTTTTCAATCAGCTCATGTGTCTGCAACAGTTGGACAGTGCATAAGGGAAAATAGAGAAGAATTTTGGCAAAGAATATCAAGCATACCAACTGGTGGAGGAACAAACTGGTGTGTTTTGGAAGAAGTAGAGCCTGAATGTACCTTGGAAGCAAGGGTAAGGAGACTTTGTTTTATGTACTTTGGACATATGAAGAGGGACCAGTTCCTGGAGAAAGACATCAGGTTTGGAGAAGACATCAAAAAAGACGTAACTCTTTAATGGGATAGATTGAGTCCGAGCAATGGGTTTACACAGAGCAGGGACAGACACTGTTTTGTTCTGTTGTCTGTATGCCTGGTGGAATAGTAATTGCGAGTTGGGCTGTTTTCCATAGGGTCAGTTTCCATAAAGAGTAATAGTCTTGGAAACTCACAGGGGCAGTTCTATCTTGTCCTGGAAGGTCAGCATGGGTCAGCATCATCTCAATGACTTTGGCGAGTTTGAGCTTGGTTTTGACATAAAGTGTTTATGTGTTGGAACCAACTTGTTAGAACCTAACTTAACAATGCACCATCTTCAGATGGAAGTCTTGTGCAAGCTATGGTTTATACAAGCTTATGGGGCAAGCCTGACCTGCCAGAATCAGGTCCTTCCCACAGGGTCTCCTTGCATGTCTTTTTTCTACCCTGGGGTCCTGCTGGATGGGGAAGATGATATATTTATAGCTTCATATTCGAGGAAGATTCTGCAGTGAAAAAGGTTCTAACTCTCTCTGCACACTAATCACTTCCTATTCCTGAGGCTGGTGGTTGGCGTTGCTCGAAGTCGCCGGCTGTTATGGCCTTGCATACATATTCCTGTTGTCAGCATTAATAAGGTACAATTGCCTAGGGCCTTGTTACCAACCAATTAAACTTTGGATTTTATTGTGCCACCTCGAGGATGCTTTATGGTATCAGAAGCGCTTGGCAGTTAAATACGACTAATATTCATTGCTCCCACATGGGCGCTTCACATCCTGCTCCATTCACAGTGTGATTAAGGAATTAATTGATTTGGATGAGATTGGCACATGCTCTTGACAATAAAATGACAACTCCTTTATTAAGCTGTGGATGGAGTGAGCTTGCTGCTATATTCAAGGCTTGTGTGTGGTGGTCACCAGTGAGCTTTTGGGATTAAGTCCAGAGCACAGTGATGCTGGGCTCTGACTAGAGAATACCGGTGTCAGAGCTCAATTCCCTTCCCTTCCGATAGTCTTGCTCCTTTCTCCCCTTTTCCTCCCTCCTCTCTGCCCTTTAATCCTTTCTTCTTTTCTCCTGCCTTCCCTCTATTTCTTATTCCTTTCTAATTTATTTCTTCATGTTTCCATTTCTTAATTCTTTCTCCCGCCTTCATTTGCTATTTTCATCTCTGCATCCCTTTCCATTTTATATGTTCACGTTTTCCTTTTTCCTGTATTTGCTCCATTCCTTTCTTCCTTCTTGCCTTCCTTTCTTCCTGGGTTCCTTTTTTCTCACTGCCTCTTTTCTTTTTAATTTATTTTTTTCTCCTTTCAATTTTCTACCTAACAAACTCCCTCCCTCCTTTCCTGCTCCTATATCCTTGACATTTTTTATTTTAGTACCCTTGACATTTTAAGTGACTCCTTTACCTTATCTGTCCTAACTTCCCAGGAAACTTTTTTATGTTTCATGTCTCTGCCTTCATAGATCTCTCCCTATTCACAGATGACATGGTCCTGTGCAAAGGTAAGCCAAAGAGTATTGTTTTCAGGGTTCCAGTTCATGCAAGGGTTATTTTATTACAAGCAAAATATGTATAAGTATGTCTCTGTAGTCAATGGTTGTCTGATGCTGTTATCTCAGTAATACACTTAGTCACATGAGGGTGCCTTACAAAAAAGACCTGATTTTTTAAAAAGTGACTTTCAAGAGTTTCTGTAGGGCCAGATAAATTCAAGGAAGAAAGGGGGGATCTCAAGGGATAATCTTGATAGTTTTTTCTCAGAGTCATGAACAAAGAGGCTAACTATAAAGAAGTTTTAAGATAATTGAAAACTGAATTAGTGAGAAAAAGACCAGGAAAGTTGAGACATGCACACAAAGTGTACATATATACACACATATACACATAAGTTCATATACACACAAAGTATATATATGAACATTAATAGAACTGTTCATTCTTTGAGAACAGCAAGGGTTGTCCAAATAAAATTATATTGGGAAACAGTATCTTCCCTCTTTAGACTTTTTGATTGTTCTCCAAAATCAAAGACCATTTTAAAGGATCATGATTTTAATGCCTCAATATTTCACAACGTGCTGTTTTGACATGGTATAAATTGGCAAGCACAAAATTTTGGGGGAATGGTGTGTTGTTATATGCCTTCCAGTGGGTTCCAACTCAGAATGACCCAACAAACCAAAACAAAACCAAGACAGCTTGGTCCTATTGCACCCCCACCATGGTCTCTATGTGCCTGCTCATTATTGTAGCCACGGTATCAGTCCATCATCTTGAACATCTTCCTATTTTTCACTCTCTATTTTATCAAGCAGTCAGGTGCTTGAACTAGCTGATAGGTACTCCGGTGGGACACGGGCCTGGAGGATAGGGGGTTGCGTGGGATGATAGGAGAGAGAGGTCTCACAGGGTAGCCAGCGTGTGGTGCAGTCTGCCCTGCTGGAGAAGCGGTCAAGTGGGACAGCTTAGGCAGGAGGGAGCAGGGGCTCACTCTGTTCAGGACTACATCTTCTGGAGCAGCCCACAGTGAAGGGAGCAAAGCTGCACCACTTGTAGGGGACACTTTGTTCCTCAGGTTGGCGCAGAGGGGAGATGCCAGCCATCCTAGAGGACAGGCTGTTGCGCTGTTTCACCTTGGGGATGCGAAATGAAGTGCTGGTTGGGAGATGCGTCCATGTGGCCAGGGAAGTCTTAGGCCATCTGGAGGAATGGAGGGAAAGCATACACATTGGCCAGGAAGCAAGGTGGTCACGTGGGTCATCTGCGCCCAGGAAACATGACTTGCTTGCTTTTGAAGGATGGGGAAATCTGGGGTCAGGGTGTATGGAGCACATGCAAGCTATAAGTCACTTTGGGTAATATGTATGTTTCCACAATATTAAATTTTCCAATGCAAGAATGTGGAGTTTTACCCCTGTGGGAACAGGTCCTGCACCCAGGGAAGTGAGGGCGGCAGAGTCAATTCAATCATACACGCAAACTCTGAAGACCCGGCTTGATGGTGCAGATCCAACTTTATTATAGTCTTTGCAAGGCTTATATAGATTTCACTGACTGATCAGATAATTTCTTTCACCTACTTCCTGGTTTCTAAATAGATCCTTATAATAAGTGACCAGTTTTTAAGTGAGACACCATTGACTGGAGCGGGGGTTTCTTGATTAAAAATTTGGTCTATATAGAGCAACAAAAATGTTCATAGAATCCAAAAATAGTATTGTCATATATTTATTTTAATTTAAAAATGCCGTAGGATGTGGACAAATTGTTAAAAAGCAGGACATCTGGTCACTTTACCTTGGAAGGTTTGAGCATGAAAAATGATGGGTCCACATTTTGGGCTATGTTAATGAGGTGTTTCTGGCTGGATTATGTAAATGCAGTGTAGCTGGCTGAGCCAGCCTGTCCAATTGTCTTACAAGACTATTTTGTCCACTCACTTTATAGGATCAACCACCCAATCATATTACAGGACACTATCGTCCAATCGTATTACAGAATTTTTACCATCCAGTTACATTACAGGATCTTAGCTGCTACTATGGGGAAGCTAGAAGCATACTGATAGGCTATGTTTCAGAGGTTAAAATGGAAGGTTGCCAGATGAGTCTTATTTACCTCAAGACTGAAATTTTTCTCGAAGTCATGGAAATGCAGGATACCCAGCAGCTTTGACCTGACTCAAGATTGGAATGTTCCAGGAGATTTGGAAGCACAGGTTCCAGCTACCTAAGGGTGTAGATACCCAGCAGCTTCAAGATCGCTCCAGGAGATGCAGCAGCATCCTACACTTTCAACACCTTTCTCCCAGACCCACAGGTCCTGCCAGAATGTTTCCACATCCCGCCATTTATGTAGACCTTTGGGGGTTCTTATATTAGTGTATTATATATTTTAATGTATACATCTTTTATGCCTATGTAAGTACGAATAGACTAAAGAAACAAAATTCATAGATATGCATATGTGTATAAGACAGAACATTACATACAAAAGCAATTGAAAATTGAGAAAACACCCAATCCCAATCCAGATCAAGTCCATAAGTCCAAAATTAGCCTGTATATCTGACACCAATCTATAAATTCCTCTTCAGACTCATGAAACACATACAATGATGCTGAATGCAGGAAGATCACAGGGTAGATAGTCTTGTGGATCCAGTGATAGTGGAAGCATCTCAGTGCTGGCATAAGTCTTCCAGGTCCAGGACTCTTGCTATCCTCAGCAGAGACCCATGTGTCTTGTCAATCGAGAGTCTCTCAGGGAGTGATAGTGTGTCCTGCCTCCATTGA